>ML819136.1:47667-59023 GCA_009831015.1 Picea engelmannii | reverse complement strand
GAGTGCATGAACTACATGCTACGACCATTAGCATGTATCAAACTAATATTAAAGGTAGAATTTTGGAAGCTGCAAGTGCAGATTTGCAGTACATGGAATTGGTGGCAAAGCTAAAACAAGGTAAGATGCTACATAAAGTGGAATATTATAAATTGGAAGTTGAGGGGACACTCTTGTACAAAAAGGAGTTGAGAATTATGATCTTGAAAGAAATGCATAATGTGCCTTATGCTGGGCACCCTGGATATCAAAAAATAGTGGTGACAGTCAAGAGCCATTACTTTTGGCCAGGCATGAAGAAGGAAATTGCAGAGTACATAGATAAATGATTAGAATGTCAAAGGGTCAAGGCTAATCATAGGCACCCAGCTGGGTTTCTACATCCATTGCCCATTCCTGAGTGGAAGTGGGAAGTGGTGACAATGGATTTCATCACAAGATTTCCCAGAACTAGCAAGCAACATGATTCCATCATGGTGGTGGTGGATAAGCTTACGAAATATGCTCATTTTATTCCATTGAAAACTACTCACAAGGAAGCTAATGTTGTTGATATATATATGAAGGAATTAGCACGATTGCACAACATTCCAAAGACAATTGTGTCTGACAGAGACCTGAAATTCACCTCAAAGTTCTAGAAAGGTTTATTCAAAGGGTTCGGAATGAATCTGAACTTCAACAAAACCTATCATCCTGAGTCTGATGGGAAAACAGAAAGGGTGAACCAAGTGATAGAGGACATGCTAAGGATGTATGTGATGGACAAACCATCTAAATGGGAAGACTGCCTACACTTGGTAGAATTTGCCTACAACAATGGGTATCAAGCATCACTGAAGATGAGCCCATTTGAAGCACTTTATGGAAGAAAGTGCAACACCCCAGTAAGCTAGGATAACCCAGTTGATAGGGAAGTGGTTGGGCCAGAGTTTCTCAAGGAAATGGAATAGAAAATGTTGAACATTAAGAAGAATTTGAAGGCTTCCCAAGACACACAGAAAAGTTATGTTGATAAGAAAATAACCCACAGGGAGTTTAAAGTGGGTGATCATGTTTTATTGAAAGTGAAAGACAACAAAAGTTCCCTAAAGTTAGGAAACTATTCCAAGTTGGCAGCCAGATATTGTGGGCCATTTGAAATCCTAGAAAGGATTGGACCAGTTGCATATATGCTTGCATTTCCTTCATCCATGATTGTATATAATGTGTTTCATGTTTCATTGCTTAAGAAATATATACCTTATGCTAATCATGTCATTGATTGGAAGGTGATTCAGGTGGAGCAAGAAGGCGTCTTCCAGGTGCATCTGGTGCATATACTGGACCGGAAAAGCAAGCAGCTCTGGAATCAAGACATAGGGATTGTAAAAGTCCAGTGGACCTGGTACAGTCTTGAGGATGCAACATGGGAGAATGAAGATGCTATGTGGGAAAAGTACCTATATCTTTTTGAGTATTTTGGAAATCTTGTTGTTGTTGTGTAAATAAGTTGCACTGAGGACAATGCAAAAATAAGGGGAGGGGATTGTAACACCCCAAGGTTGAGCCCCTGCTGAATTGCAATTAAGTTTATAGGCGGGTGAGTCAAGTGGTTATAAGTTGAGAGACTTATGTGTTTATTAGGCTAGTGAGCCAGATGCTAAGACCAATGAGCCTGATTTTGTATATGTACATACTCGCATCATTAATAAAATTACACTGTTGCGTGTAGACCGACCACGAAGAAGAGTTATGGGGGACTAATATCCACTAGGTAGGGTATGGGAGGGGGCTAACTATCTAGGCCTAGGGGCTAAGCTAGAGTGCTTACCTCTAAGGGAATAATATTTTAATATTATTTCATAAATGATATGGTTAACATAAGCCGTGTTGTCCTAAGTTTCTAGGAAAAATGGAACGAGTGCTAAGTGGAACTCATGTGGCTTCAGGAAGACATGTGTCAACTTGGGCGCATGTAGTTTATAGTGGGGAAAGCCAGCTCATTGGGGGTTATCTTCCCATTCTGGGGTTGTTTCGATCCTTGCGTCTGGACCAGTTTCAAGTTTCCTCACAACCCTTATGATTCTCTGGAAGTCTGTCACCTTCCCGATTGACTAGGGATTCATGCATTGAACCAGTTCTCCATCATCATCGCCTCTGTACATAGTACGCACATTTGTAATCCTGCAGTCATACTTGAGTTATCCCGTGTGTCTCCTATGAAGCCTGACCCAATTGTATTCGCCTGAGATGTGTTGTGTCTTAGCGTTTGGTTGTTGCCATTTTTGGTGTCCATACCCGTTTTTTGTTGCTGTCGTCACCCATGTGTAGCTAAATGTCGTTGCTTGTTGATTAGTAGCTTAATTGAAGAAGCAGGATGTCAGGCCCGTGAGCAACTCTCCTAGGTGAGAGATTTTGTTGGGAAGTGAGTTCTCCTAGAAGGGAGTCTCGTAGAAGCTACAATACTTTGAGACTTCTGGTCCAGCCTGTTGTTGAAGCCCAAGGTAAGGGAGGTGTAGTAGTCGATGGAATTGTATTAGTGAAGGTGTAACCTTCTGGGGTGGAGCAGGAGTGTGAGGAATGAGGGTCTGTGGGTTGTGGGAGTAAGTGGCTCCTGGGATAAAAGATCCTTCTTGTTGTTCTGTGAAACTTCCTTGTTGTCCTTGTCAAGCCTAGAATTCCCTTGCCTAGTGGAGTTTATTCCCAGCTCGAGGGCTACCCACTATTGAGCATGATGAGCAACGTGGTCTAAGGTTGGGAAGTTCGTGGAAGGTTTGCACGTAGTTAGTGGTCATCTATTAAAATATAAGTACCAATTTTGTGTTCGTTGTATGCTGTGTATTTGTATTTGCATTATAATTAATGAGTAATTCATGTATATATATATATATATATATATATGGAAAGGTTAAGGTTGTTTTTGTAGCGTTACCCAGAAGGGGCCAATGGCCGGGGATGTTACATTTAACCTCCGTGCTCCGCAATGATTCCCCACCATCGATCTTCATTCATAGATCGACGGTTCACAACGATTGCGGGGCCCAATCCCCACAATCTGGGAAGTGCTCGACCAAATTTGTCTAATCGTGGTCATTGATATTCCATGTCCAATGAGATCAATGATGTTGTTTTATTGCGCGACATGAACTAGCACATCCGTTAACTTCACCTCCGCGCTCTGGAATGATTTCCAACCATCGATCTAATCGAGCGAATGGTGTTTGATTTGTTAATTCTAGTGGGTCTTTGAGTCATTCTGATGACTGAGATAGGTTTTCCTCTCAATGAACAGTTCACATTCATATCCTCGATCATGTTCCTGATTTCTCTACGTCTCTTGTTACTCGGGGAGTTCGGGTAATTTTGACTATCATGAAGTTTGGCATTCCAGACGTCAAACTCCTAAAAATCTGAAATTATTTTGAACTATCTCCTTTCGGGCTTAGCATAGGGTTCCTAGACCCAGATCACATGGACCTTCAGATGAATCTTGGGCTTGCGCTCTACTCTTAGCCATGTTTTATTTAAGGCTGTGGACGTGAGTTCAAGGTTCCTCATACTACTGGTTTGAAGGGAACGTCTTTCTCGTTCGCAGAACCTTAGGTTCTGAAACTAGGAAGTGTAAACTCGTGAGGTTTTTGAGATGGTAGCAGTGCTAAGAGGCTTGTTCCGATTCCAGAGCTATGAGGTAGCTCCCTAGGGAAAACACCTTCGAGAGTTAAACTAGAGCATACGGGAAAAGAAGAAGCACAAGTCCTCAAGGAAACCAATGTATATACATAATTTAACCTCTTCAATGCAGAACCATTTACAGATAAGTAAATGCATGCATGCAACTATTAATTCCCAATTCAACGCATAAAGTATGGAAACACTTATCAGAACCAGATATCATGAAGCGACTGTTGGAAAAGGTGCTTGTTTCCACCCAACCATAGGCTCAGTCACTCCTAACGTATTTACCATTAGACAACCCTGAGCTAGACCACGATGATTTTAAGATTGAATATCTTCTTCCAACTCAGAAATAGATAGGGACGAAGGTTACTCTCCTTCTTTCATATCAGTCTCTATTTTCCACTATCAGAACACACTCTTTTCACAATTATTCCTCGAATCTCAAAGCTTCTGCTCTCGTCTCTGCACTCTTCACTTATTTCCTCCCTAACCCCCCCACTTTCATTTCTTTCCTTTTCCAACAAGATTGCGTGTGTCCTAAATTCCCAGTCCGTGGTCAGGTCTGGAATCCTTACAAATGAGCGGTCTACCCCATCCCCTTAGTAACTCTTGAGGAGGTCTTCCCACCTACCAAAATGATTGTAATTCATTCTTAGGTCAGAGGGTTGTTTTGATCATGAGAAATTAAATCCAACAAAGTACTGGTTCGGTGGAGGTTAATGTAACCATTCCTGGTCCTCTCCACCATATTTTCATAGAATTCACGTTCTCTCTTAGCACATCCCCTTTCCATATTTCATGCAACACGTATCCATTTTCTATTAAAATAACAGAATTTACATTCATCGACCTTTTATACAAAGGTCCATCAAATCAAACATTCACACCTTTGAGTTTTCCATAGTTTCTTGGATAATATAGTTATATTTACAAACTAGGGGAAACATGGTGTTACAATTCCCTCCCCCTTAAAGGAACATTGTCCTCGATGTTCTATCTGTAAAAATGATATGTATATATAGGAGTAAACAAAATCAAATATGCTTGTCTCATGGCATCCTCCATTTCCCACGTAGCCTCATCTGGGCCAAAGTATTTCCACTGCACCCTGACCTGTGTAATGGTTTGGTTCCTGAGTGAGGTTTCCTTTCTGTCTAGCATGCATTGAGGCTCTGACAGGAATTCTCCCTCCAAATCCACCAGGATCACAGACCAATCAATTATATGATTAGGATCATGTACTTATTTCTTCAATAATGAAACATGAAAAACATTATGGGTATTTACTGTCGGAGGGAGTGCTAGCCTATAGTCTATAGGTCCCACTCTATCTAAGACTTCAAAGGGTCCACAATACCGAGGTGCCATCTTGGCACAAGCTCCCATTCTCAGGGAGTTCTTCCTGAGTCTAACTCTGAGATATACATGGTCTCCTGTCTTGAACTCTCTGAGGGTTCTCTTTCAGTCGGCGCAGCTCTTCTTTATATACTGAGCAATTTTCAGATTTTTTTTTATCTGAATCACTTGTTTCTCCATTTATTTCAGAATGTCTGGTCCGATTGTAATTCTATCCACTATATTACTCCAGTTGATTGGACTCTTGCACTGTCTACCATAAAGGGCTTTGAAAGGGCTCATATTTAGTGACTCTTGATAATCGTTGTTGTAGGAAAATTCTACCAATGGAATATAGTCTTCCCACTTCTTAGGTTGATGCATTACATGCATCCTTAACATGTCTTATCATATTTGGTTTACTCTTTATGTTTGTCCATCAGTTTGGGGGTGATAGGCTATGCTAAAAAACAATTTAGTCTCAAGGCCAACCATCAAGGATTTCCAAAATCTTGAAGTGAATTTTGTGTCTCTGTCGGATATAATCTCTCTAGGTATGCCATGTAGTCTAAATATCTCCTTCATGAAGATGTTGGCAATATATATTGCCTTGCAAGTAGACTTGACAGGGATGAAGTGAGTAGACTTACTCAATTTTTCCACCACTACCATGATGGCATCATTCTGCTTAGTCAATCTTGGTAATCCAATGATGAAATCCATGGAAATGGTTTCCCATTTCCATTTTGGAATTGGTAGAGGCTGTAACAACCCTGCTGGGTGCCGGTGTTCTGCCTTAACTTGTTGGAATTCTAGGCACTTAGCTAGATAGTTGACTATGTCCTTTTTTTTTTTCAGGCCAATAGAATTGTTTCCTAGTGGTCGTGATCATTTTCTGATATCCTGGGTGACCAGTATATGGTCTCTTGTGTAGTTCATCCATTATGAACCTCTTCAAGTTGTCACAACTTGGAATATACAATTTGTTTCTGTAGGTTAGTAGGCCTTCATCGAGCATCTGATAGCCTTCATACTTTATCCATGTAGGCTCTTGACTTAGGTATGAGGTCACGGTCTTGAAGAATGCATTTGTTTCTTGTGCATTCCTGATTATTTCTATGACATCCATTTCACAGGTGCTTACTGCTTCCAGGTGAATTGTTTTCATTATTCTGCTACGGGCGTCAGCTACCCTATTTTCCTTCCCTGTGATGTGTTTTATTTTGAAGTCGAACTCACTAAGGAGAGACATCCACCTAGCTTGTCTAGCATTGATTTTTGGTTGATCAAACATGTGCCTCAACCCATAGTGGTCTGTCATAAGTAAAAATCTTCTACCTAGGAGGTAATGCCTCCACATTTTTAAAGCATGGACTATCACAGCCAAATCTATATCATGGGTCACATAATTGATTTCATGCTCATACAATTTCCTGGACACGTAGAAATTACACGTCCCTCTTACATAAGGACTCCTCTGATCCCTTCCTTGAAAGAATCTGTACACATGAGGAAGTCATTATCAGGGTTTGCAATATTCAACACGAGTGCATGGGTCAAGAGCTATTTCAGTTCCTAAAATCTTTCTTCACATTTTGATGTCCAAGTGAATTTAACCCCCTTTTTCTAGAGGGTAGTGATTGGACAACCAATCTTGGAAAATCCTTCTATGAACCTTCTATAATATCTTGCTAAGCCCATAAAGGATTTGATATCATATACATTCTTTGGGGTAGGCCATTCCATAATAGATTTGATCTTGTCAGGGTCTACTACTACCCCTTCTTAAGAAATGACATGGCCCAAGTAATGCACTTGCTTCTGGAAAAATTCACACTTAATAAGCTTAGAATAGAGCTGATGCTATCTTAGTACTTGAATTACAAGTCTAATATGTTCTTCATGTTATTAAGATATCATCAATGAAAACCAATACAAATCTATCTAGGAATTTGTTGAGTACATTGTTCATCAAGCACATAAAAGTGGCGGGGGCATTGGTTAGTCCAAATGGCACCACCACAAATTCATAGTGACCATACCTTGTCCTGAAGGCCGTTTTGTGGATGTCTTCATCCTTGATTCGGACTTGATGGTATCCAAACCTCAATTCATTCTTTGAGAAAATGGAAGCACCCCCTAATTGGTTGAGAAAGTCATCGATTCTTGGTAAGGGGTACTTGTTCTTTATGGTTGTCTTATTGAGTTGTCTATATTCTATGCACAGTCAGAGTGTGCCATCTTTATTTTTCACAAACAAGGATGGTTCTCCCCATGGAGACACACTGGGACGGATGTAACCTTTTTCCATCATTTCTTTTAGTTGTATCTTGACCTCAACTAGCTCAGGTGTACTCATCCTATAGGGTGTCCTAGACACTAGCATTGCTACTGGTGCAAGTTCTATCGATAAGTCAATGTCTCTTCTCGGAGGCAGACCCAATACCTCTTCTGGAAACATGTCTCTATACTCTCTTAATATGGGGTGTTCCTCTAGGTTTGATTTGTCATCCTCAATATATTCAAACACCTATATTGCATATAGAGGAAATCCCTTTATGCAATACCTTTTCATTTGAAGGGTTGATATTTTTCTCACTGAGACATGTTTCTGAATCCCTTGGAGGGTCATCTTTCCCCCTTCTTCATTTACACATTCTAAAGTTTTATGGTAATAGTCAAACTTAGTCTTATAAGCAGCCAACCAATCCATACCAATCAACAAGTCATAATATCCTAGGGGAAGTATGTTAAGGTTCACTTGGGTGGGCAACCCATCCATGATGAATTGGCAAACTGGTAAGACTTCTATTACTTTTCTATTGGTTCTAGTGGCTAGTTGTACCAACCATGGCTTAACATGTCTAACTAGTTGCAATTTATACTTATCAACATTCTGATGGGCCACATAACTCAAATTAGAACCAGGGTCAATTAAAATAGAAACTAGACGGTTGGTGATCATACCTTCCATCTACACCACTGAAGCTTGGTGGTTGGCTTGTTTATTATCCAAAGCCGCATAAATCTGTGGCATGCTCCTAGCCACATCATTGACTGTGGTAGATTCTTGGATGTTGTAGATTATCCTACTGTTATGATGTCTGTGTGGGAAATCCCTCAGCAAATGTTCTTCTCCGCAACCCCAACATTTCAAGGGTTCTCTTTTTGGGTTATCAGTATTTCCTGGGGTTGATCCAAAATGTTTATTTCCACTCTGGGAGGGGAAATTCTGCTAGTACACACTTTAGGTAGGAAGGCTTATCCTTGAATCCTTTCTATAATTCTTAAATATTGAGGATTTAAACCCCTTCTTCTTGAAACCCGAACTACTCTTCTTCTTCTAGTCCTCGTGAGGCTCTGTCTGATACCCGAACTGTTCATAACAATACCTTTCCTTCCAGATAATGTCTTCTAAGGTCTTTGGCTCATCGAACTCAATCCTATTCCGGTAGGTCTGATGTAACCCACTAATAAATCGTTGGAATTTTACCGTTTCATCTTTTATGTAGGGTACATACCTCAACAACTCAAGGAATTTATTGATGTATTCGTCTATGCTGAGTTGTCCCAACTTGAGTTCATAGAAATCCTTAGTCTTCCCGTCGAAGTATTTCTCTAACAGATACTTCTTCTTGAAGTGTTTCTCAAACTGTTTCCATGATAAATCCTTTTCATGGATTCCTTTCGCGTTCTTAAGATCTTCCCACCTAATGGAAGCCTTTCCATTCTAGTTGAAGATGGTTGTTTGAGCCTTCAAATTTTTAGAATAGTCATGAACACTGAAGTACTTATTTAAACCAAGCAACCAAGATTTTTCCTCTTCTCCCTTCTCAATATCTCCATTGAAAGAGGGTGGTTTGGATTTCTTGAACTCTTCAGGGTCGTGACTTTTGAAATGATTTCACTTCTTTCCTTTCTTCTAAGAATGTGAGCTAGTTTTTCTACTAGAATATCCCTTAGAGTTGCCCACTCCCTTTCCAGAGGACTCTCCCAATGAGCATCCCCTAACTCTAGGTTGGGCCTTCCTTGAGGTACTTCTTCCTGTGTGGCCACTTATGGGACCACGTTTTCATATTTAAGGTGGACTTTGACTTCTCTCTATATTTCATTGGTCCACATGGCTAGTTGCAGGCCCATGCTGCAGTTTCCTCTGTATATCGGATAAGCTCTGCAACAAGACTGCATTGATTTCCTTTTGTTTCTCTTTCTCCTCTATCAATCTCTCATTGTCAGCCTTGCAACTTTGTAATTCGACCATAAGGCTCCTTACAGTTTCAACTAGATCCGAAGGGGTCTCCATCGCCCTCCTCTCATCAAACTCTTCCTCTCTATTGTGGGAGCCATCCTCCACTTCATGGTGCATCACCATCCTTTAGGCTTGTGATTTCCCATGATTCAATGACTTCTGGAGTGCTGACATAACACTTACTGATAGCCAACAATCTATTAGTTTATGAACAACATAAAATTCAAATTTCTTAAATACACACACATAGTAGGAAGTTTTACTCTTTCCCTCAATAAAAGTTTAACCAAACTCTTTAGGGAAGTAATAAGATAAGGTGTCACCCTTAAAATTTACTTTAAACATGATTTATAAATGACTCATCCCTGAGCCCAAGTAAGCCAAGTGTTGTAATCATGCTCTGATACCAATTTGTAACACACCTGACCCCTAAGTGTTCTTTTAAGGGGTGGGGTATCATAATTTCGTTTTCCTTAACTCTCTCTAGGTTCCCCTTTCTCCAAAGTGCAAGTTCTTCCAAACCCGCGGGCTCTTTCCTGTCTCCTTTGAAGGATTCAAGAAAATGCGCTAGCTCTCCATGCTAGGCCCCTTCCTTCATATGACCTCGGGTTGTGAACCGATGCTTACTCAAAAGGAACTTTGGAACTTCGGGCTTCGGGCATTTTCACTTCACCACTCACCAATTCTCCTGAACTCTAAACTAGCGAATTTCTAGAATGACGGGAGAGGGATCGATGGTTTCTTCTCCCTCTCCAGATCAACGACCCATTAAAACTTTAGGCTCAGACTCTTCGACGAGTTCCAAAACACCTCCCCTTGAATCTTCTAGAGTGCCAAGTCTCTCGACTGTGTGATCTTATGCCATGCGTCCACAGAACATCAAGGGTTTTGATTTACTCTGGGACTCCGCGCTTCAGGAGTTCTAGAATATCCAATGTCGCAAACCCCCAGTTTGACTTTCTAACAGATTGAACCTTCATCCTACACGTGTCCCTTTACAAATCAATGGTCCATGCTCTCATTTAAGATCAATGACCCACAGATATTTCGGGCTCCATCACTTCAGAGAGTTCTGAACAACCACCAAACGGATCCTCCAGAGTGGAAAATCTCTAAAGTTCATGATCTGACGCCACGTGTCCTCAGAGAATTGATACCTGGACCAATTACCTCATGGAGCAAGAACCTCTTCTGATACAGGATCAAGCTGATGGTGATGGATGTTGTTGTTGCTAACAAGACAAAAGATGATGAATGAAGAAAAGGTGGGCCCTCCAAGGCCATGCTCAGGTCAATTCTTCTCTCGGCACTCCATGTCTAGGACATGTGGGCCTCAAGACATGATCTCCTAGTTATCCCTAAAAAGTGGGGATAACATCTGGCTCCAACTCGGGGACATGTGCTCACTGTAGAGCGCATGAGAACCTCAACATATCTGGCATTACCTGCATACCTGCTCAATCTCGATAGAAGTATTAGTAACAAAATTGGGGTGGTAATGCCACCCCAGCATACATAGATATATATACTAAAATAAAGAAATCAATGACTAAGAATATGAAAGAAAAATTCTTACCTGTACTTACCTGTTGGCTGGAATGTTAGGTGTAGTCAAACAACCAGTGAAGCCAATCCAACAACGTTCCTCGATACCTGCCTTTGTGATTCATCATAAACCAAAATAGTGATAAATCAAGCATAAAAATGTCTTGGGTTAGAATTTATATCATATCATCAGAAATCTCAAATTCTAACTCATGGAGGCAGGTGGGAGGGAAAAAGTGATCCCAATACATACTCCCAGGAGAGTGCTCAATCCATCTCAGGAATAGATTGTGAAAAGTCAAAGTTTCAGGAGACTGACTCAAGGAATCTAAATGTTGGCTACCTTGGACGTCTTCACAACTTGAGGCCCAAGGAGGGATTAGCAAAAAATGAAAGGATGATTGACCATTCCTAAAGGGGAGGCTGGAAAACTATGATAATAGGATTCTTCTTGAGGCACTCAACTTTCCCCTAAAATTCAGAATGATATTTTTCCTTACAGGAGACTTGGGATAAGGGACATGTTTCCAAACCACACCTTCAGTGACATAGGGAGGTAAAGTGATC
>ML819136.1:0-10228 GCA_009831015.1 Picea engelmannii | reverse complement strand
AATTATGAACAGAGAAATAACCTTCTAGCAGATTTAACCATTTATCTAGGGCATCTGCATCTATTTGACCTTCAAATACGGGAATATCAAAATTAACCTGTACCTTGAAGGGTGAGGTGCCTCCAAAGTGGTTGCTTGATGAATATGCGCCTGATGCTGTCGGTAGGCGTTGAAGGATGTGGGGAAAATTCTCCATCATTTCGTCCCTCTGTCGCGTGAGAGCTTGCTCAAGTAACATACTGATAGGATCGTCTGCTCCATCATTTTTATTTTCTTCCGCCATTGAGGGTTTCTTGGGTGTGCGAGAGTGATTGTCCTCAAGAGAGACAAGCTCAAGACCCAACTTGCTATACTCGGACCTCGTTGGGGACATGCACTGAAAAATGATCAAGAGCAGCCTACTCTGATACCACTGATCCGGATTATTTTCGGCACGAAATGAGAGTGGAGATACAACATAGAAATATTCAGAGATATTGCAAGAGAGACAACAATATAATAGAGATATAGCGGAAATATAAAAAGAGTCACAGATATACAGTAATACATGATTTCTATTAATGAAATAAATGTACAGAGACTGTAAAAGTACAGAGTGAAAGACTCGCTAGAATGGTGGTAGCTTATCTCTGAGAAGAGATGTGACGGCTACTCGAATCCATGAGAAGATGATTACAATGAGGCTCTAGAGGCATTTTTACAATAAACAGGAATTCCAAAAGTCCTAGACATCCAAAAACCTAACCCTAGGAGATGAAGCGCCAAAAGTCATGTGGGCCCCATTTGGCTAAGTGAGTACATCAACTTCCCGGGGTCGTAACTTTTGCATACGATCTCTGTTTTAGGCGTGTGATAGCTCGTTGGAAAGGTATTGTCGAGGAGATTCATTTTGGGGGATAAATAATGCCTTTTTATATAATTTAGAACCTCTATCTTGAAAAACTTTCATTTGGACCCTCAAAATGGCCCCGGAAGTTAAAACCTGCTAAAAATAGTAAATTGCCAAAATGGCCAGAAAACTGTTTTGAGCCATTTGGAAATGGTGGGTGGCCACCAATATCCACCTAGATCATTGACCTAATTTCTGTATAGCCTAGTGTGCCTTAACATAGCGCACCTCTTGGTACTCTCAGCAAGCTAATATGTCAAGTTTTCTTTTTTGGTCAAAGTCAAAGGTTGACCAAGTCAAAGGAGTGATGACTTACACTATGAAGTTAGAAAACAAGTTAGAAGGGGCTTCTAACTTTAGAGCATGGAAGACAAGAATTGAACTAATCCTTTCCAAGAATAAATTGTTGGATATCATGAAAGGAAAGATCATGGAACCACAATTTGAAGAAGGAAAAGAGAAGGAACCTCAGAACGTTACAGTTATGGAGAAGTTCAAAGAAAATGACATCAATGCCATGAATATCATAGTGGAATCTGTAAAAGACCACTTGATACCCTACATCTCTCATCTTGACTCACCTTAGAAGATGTATGATTCCCTAACTAATCTCTTCTCAGTCAGAAACATTGGACAAGTAATGAGTCTGAAGAATGAGCTTTGTGACATGAAAATGAATGATGATGAAAGCATAACATCATACTTTGTGAGAATATCTCAGTTAAGAGACCAACTACAAGCTATTAAAGAAATCATTTCAGAGAAGGAACTGGTAAATATAGTACTCAATGGCCTTCCCAAGACATATGATGCATTTGTCGCAAGCACGAACACAAGAAAGGAGTATCCCACATTTGAAGAACTTTGGACTTGTTGTACACAAGAAGAATCAAATATTAACACAAAAGATAAATCCCAAAATAAATATGAAGATCAAGCCTTCACAACAAAGTTCAAGAATTTCATAAATAAGAAGAAGTTTGGCTTGAGGAATAAACCAAATCAAGAAAAGGATATGTCAAAGATACAATGCTTCAACTGTCAAAAATATGGTCACTACAGAAACCACTATCCTGAGTTAAATAAAAGGAAGGAAACAGACGAAGCATCAGTTGTCGAAGAAAGGGAACCCTCAAAGAAGGCCAAGCAGGATAAAACAGACTTCTTCTTCTAAGTCAAGGTAACAATATTCTTCATATTTCTTGTACATACCATGTTTACATAGTTTATGTACATATATTGCATATCTATTTCTTAGAAGATAAGATGTTCAAGTGAAACAATACCTATGGAATAATAACAAGATAATGATTGCTATCATGATGACTACAAGTCGAGCAATACACATGAGAAGATGAAGTACATTGACAATCCTTGGTAACAATTACTCTAGAAGATATTATATAAGTAACAACTTCCAGATAAGCTGGAATCAGAATCAAAATTGAAGAAATACAGAAGAAGTCAAAACAAAAAGAAGTCGACAATCAAGAGGAAATAAGAAAAAGACTTGTGACACTTTGAAGAAGGAAATAAGGATGTAGACGGATGTGTGGAATCTCTTAGATGGAGGGAGCTAATTACAGAATTCCAAAAGAAGAGCATGAATTCATGCATGAAGCAAGGATTAGGAGGGAGATAATCCTAAATAATATGATCCATTGAGGATTATGAAGTATCTATCCAGGTTCCCATTGAAATTACCAGCCATGAAAATCAACGTGTGTTCAGTTTGACTTTAGAAGAAGTCTTCTTCGAAAAGAAGCCTTAAAGTATCCTTGGTTGTCCATCTACATCCATGATCCTATGATGAAAGGAAGAATTTGGAATCTTCAGGGCATGGAATCTATAGAAAACTCCATGGACCCAAGAGCTAAAGAGAAACATGAGGAAGAACATGAAGATTCCAAGAGAGAGAAAAATCCAGAACAACCAATTATTATATTGAGAATCACAAGACTACAAACTTAGTTTGAACCCACTAGAAGCAATCAAGCAAAAGAAATGGAAGTTATGATGAAAAACAATATATGTAAGAAATTGTGAAAAAGGGTTATGAATGGAAGCATTGTGAGATTCAGAACTAGAGGTTCTTCCAAAAGGAGGAGAAGACTATGATAACAACTTGTTCCCGTAAACTAGATATACCTCCATCTGAGTTATTATATCTCTTGCAGTATCCATGGATTGAAGTTTACATCAGTTGGTTGTAAAAGACTTCTCTCACAATAGAGAATTTGAGGAAGAAGCTTATGTAGAGCAATATCAAGGTCTTGAGGTATACCAGAAAGAGACCCATGTATGCAGATATAAGAAGACCTTGTATGGATTCAAACAACTTGATGCAGAGTATCTCATATACAACATAAGCGTTGTGAAAACTATCTATGACAGAGATAGTGTATCAAAATAGTTACTCAGAAGTCTGGGATGATGGATTGCTAATCCATGAAAAACTCTCATAATGACAGAAGAAGTGCTACTTGGATATGTTTCATCTTGAGCCTTGCCACGATTTCATGAGCTAGAAGGAAACAAAAGTGTAAAATTCAACCATGATATATTGTAATGATCATAGTTATATGAAGCCTTCAGAGAAAACCAGTGTTCCATGACAAACCAAAGTACATTGAGATAAAGTGTTACATTCTCCATGATGAAGTCTAGAAAAGAGAAGTGGTTCTCCAATATATCTCCATAGATGAGCATATAGCAGATATTTTGGTAAAGCCTATGTCCAAGATGAAAAAGTTTGCGTACTTAAGAAATAAGATGGGACTCATGGAGATGACTTCCTTATTGAAAAAGGAATATATTACTCCTATGTTGGGAGGGAGAACTGATGTGTTATTGATTTAGGGAAAATCATTTTTCAGTTCGAAAAATGGTCCAAGATGAGCAGTTCCTTTCTAGTTCGGAAAGTGGTTTGAGATTTTTGATGGATAGGCATTTTCCAGTTCGGAAAATGGTCCATATTGGAAAATCATTTTCATAATGAAAATGGTTCGATAGATTGTTGATGTATCATAGACAATGATTCCCCTTGTGGCTAGTGTGGGGGAATCGTCTAGGAAAATCATTCTTCTTAGTAGTCACTCTAAGTAGTGGTCAAGTAGAATGGTCTGGCTCGCCAAGCAGTCATTCTTTCGAAGTTCACAGTTGTGATCATTTTCGAAGAATGGTCTATTTTGGAGGTTGGTGCAGGATAATCATTTCCATTAGGAAATGGTATGTACAGTCATTCCCTAGGGAAGACTCATTCTATCCAGGTTACACTATGGTTAGTGCCAGATGAATGGCCCAATTAGGTGAATGGTCCAAGTTTAGAAATCAAAGACAGACATTCCCTAGGGAAGACTCATTTTCTCCAGGTTTCACTATGATTAGTACCGAAGGAATGACCCAGTTAGGTGAATGGTCCAGGCTAAAAAATAAGGGACATTTATTTTTGTATGCTTGAGAAGAATAGTCTAGATAGCCCATGGATGATGTTTTACTTTCTGAGGGAATATGCTCTTCTATATCTCATAGATGTGAGTGTAAAAATGGCCCAAATGACTCAATTTATATCGTGATATTGTTTCTATGCAGGTTGATATCAGATGATATGATTGCTATGGAGACTATATGTCTCTGGAAAGTAGATGTATGCTACTATGGTGGATGTGTTCCATTGGTTGTGACTATGTGTCACTAATTAAGTAGTCGTGTGCTACTTGGTGTGGTTGTGTACCAATGGATAGTAGTTGTGTACTACTATGGATAGACACAGTTGTGTTCTATTGAATGACATTGTTATGATTGCCATGTAGACTATTAGTAGTGTTGAAAATTATTATCAACTAGATGGATAGTCAGTATGCTGGTGGACAGACATTCTCCATGTGGGAAATGGTCTAGGACATTTATTCTTCTATGACATATGTCTAGATTAGAAGAATATTCCTTTTAGCCCATGGTGTGGCTTCTAACATCTGTTGAAATATTTATTCTTCTAGGACATATGTATGGATTAGAAGAATGGTTCTTGTATCACTCTGTGGAGTGAGTGACTTATTTAGTATCATGCCTAATTAATCAGATGGAGTATGGACTCGAGAGATGATGCAGTTGATGTTATTAGATGATATTGATAATGATGAGGGTGCTCGCGATCTAATCATGAGATACCCTGTATGGTTATGATGATGCTACCGATTGAATGGTATGTTTGTGCTCAATACCATTACTTTCAATACCTCCATATATAGGAGGGAGTGTTGATATTATGGTAGTTGTGGGAGGTATTAACCTCCACATGTAACCCTGACAAGAATAGAATATTTTGGGAAGCAAGAAGAAACCCTAAAGCTTTGGACATAACCCTAGAAGACAATTCGGCTAAAGGAAATAATTAATATTGAGTTTTTATCCTCCAGAATGAGAAGTGGACCAAGACAGGTAAGGAGAAGCAGTATAAATACTGGACGTTGGATCTCATTTCATACATACAGCTCGCAACTATAGAAATGTAAGAGTGCACACTGTAGAAATTGAGTAAGTGTGCAAGTATGGCGAGTAGCTGCAGCCGCAGCTACTGTAACTTGTATTCTCGGTTTAGGATTGGACTTTATATTTTTTATGGTTTGGACTTTCTGCCTCATGTGCTAGCTCTAGAGAGATGTACGCTACATTGATTGGATATTAGGCATAGGGTTTTCTTCCGGAATTATTCTCTATCAAGGTTAAGGTGCTCGGGGGTGGCTTCGTCCTATGGTTGGGTGAAAATATTTCTATATTGTATATGGTTAAACAATCACACCTATTATTTCTAACACCATAGATAAGTGTGGACCATAGTGTTGAAGTATTCTGGAGAACCTGGGTCCTACATAAATTCAAGCTACCATGTTGAAGTAGTCCAACTATCACTGTAAAATTGGGTCCCATGTCCAATTTCTCATGTGAAATCCACGTAGAAGATATCACAACTCAATAGGTAGTTGATCCAAAGGTCTACACGGGTCATGTGGATCCAAATATTTAGGTCCATCCATGTAGTTGGAAAGGGTTGAAACTAAATATGGAAGGAAAAATACCACTGTAGAATATGCAAGATGGACATTGATAGTCATAAATAGCTCTAGATTTGTCACATTGATGTTCTATACATAAGGTGGAGTAGAGTTATCAAATAAAATATGAAAATAGTTATCATCCCGAAGATTACAACTGTCCATATACCAATCTTCACAATCTTCCTCATAATTATACCAAGCATATCTTTCTTGAGTATATAATCCTATGATGTCAATGTACATGATATTCCTAATATATGTCTCATTCCTTACAAGATGATAGTACCAAGAATCACAATCAAACTCAATATCAGACCAAGAAAGGTCTTCTCGAGCATACTCAAACAGAATGCTAGGATAAATTTGAAGGTGTTCCTTTATTATATCACCCAGAGATTTTAGGGACATTGGAAATGTTGCAAACGTTGGAGTGCATCACATATCCATTAGAAAAACCTCATATAATATACTGAAAGAAATATCGAAAAATCCTCTATCCAATGGCACTAATATGGTAGCAATATGAGCATCCTATCAAAAGTAATGAACTCTGTAGTACCATCGTCGTCACGAAGACCCCAAAAAATGGATAATTTTAAATCAAAGATATCTGCACTTCTAGAGATTTAATTCAAATGATTGTTTTTTTAATGGTATATTTTTCAGAGAAGAACTCAGATATGTAATTTATTTAGGAAAATTCAACTCCCAAGTGCTACAGAAATCAAAAAAATCGTGTGGTTGTTCGTGGAAAAACCCTGAAAATGATCATATTTTAAAATAATGATAACTTTACTTTTCAGACTTATTTCAAAAGATTTTTTTCTTGAAATTGGTTTCTTTTCTGAGAGGGACTCATATATACAACCATTTTCTACAAATTCACACAAAAATCTACATAATTTGTCCAATGTGTCGCGACCCTCTTTTGTCTTCTGGAAAAAATATGCAAAATATAAAAAAAAAAAAATGCACCCATTTTATGGCTGAAGAAAGTTCTATGATACCAATTGTTCAGTACTAAATACCTGAATATAAAAACACCACAATAGATCCATAGGGAAAACCATACAATCGATCCTATTATGGAAGAGATCCTCTCTTGTTCACTTGTCTCTTCGAGGGGTCAACCTCCTAATGAGAAATACAATACTTATTCTTGAATCCCATTACATTGCTTGAAGCTCTTTATATAGAGTTTCCAACCACCTAAGAACATTCTAGAGGAGGAACCTTCTAATAAGTCCTCTTAATTTATAATTATGTTCACATTAATACATCTAACTACCATAATGGGACTTATTAATAATATAGTGGACCTTGTCCACCTTACATTGAATGGCCTCCACTATTAATGTTATGGGCCCTTCATCTCCCCCATTACCTCTCCAGCTACACTACATCCAACACACCATTCCTCTTAGACCAAATGTTAAACCTTTTCAACAAAAGCTGAGGAAATTTCACCCATCCCTCAAGACGCTAATGTATAAAGACGTTAAAAAAATGTTGGAAACTAAAATCATATTTCAATTCATACATTCAACCTCGGTAGATAATTTAATGCATGTAAAAAATAAGTCAGGATAAATTCTCTTATGTGCTGATTTTAGAAATTTAAACAAGGCTTCGGAAAAAGAAACTACCATGTGACCCCTATGGAACAACTCCTACAGACAATCTCTGGACTTGAGATATTCTCTCTTATGAATCGGTTCTCAGGGCACAACCAATTTTTGGTCTTGGAAGAAGACAGATTGGAGACAAATTTCTGGACTAAATGGGGAACATTTGCCTATAAACACATGCCTTTCAGGATGATAAATGAAGGAGATACTTTCCATAGGTCCATGGATGTATCCTCCAAAGGATTGATAAATAAATATGTAGTGGTTTTTATAGCCTTAATTTCCACCCAATAGGCCAGAGATGAATCCATAAGAGGATAGAAGCCAAAATACACATCTTGTCTAAGATTTCACCCCTTTTGGATCCATTTTGGAGATCCTCTCTTGTTTCACTACTAGTGACCCATAAGGATCCTCACTTATTGTCTACTATGTGTCCTGTGAGGATTCTCACTTATTGTCTACTATAGATAGGAATCCATAAGAGGATAGAATCCAAAATACACATTTTCCTAAGATTTGACCACTTTTGGATTCCTTTTGGATATCCTTGCAGGATACGTAGTAGAAAACAAGTGAGGATCCTCGCAGGACACATAGTAGACCAAACGTGAGGATCCTCACGGGTCACTAGTAGTGAAACAAGCGAGGATATGTAAAAGGGCTCCAAAAAGGGTAAAATATTAGGGAAAATGTTTATTTTGGATTCTATCCTCTTATGGATTCCTCTCTAGCCTATAGGGTGGAAATTAAGGCTATAATAAGCAATGGACATATTAATTGCATGGATACAAAATATTCTATGGATACAAAATATTCTAGAATATCATATATTTCGCGCCCTTGATAAACGTTGGTCGGCATCCCTGCACGATGTTGGGTCGTGCATCAGGAACCTTACTGTGAATGGGTAATCATGGATGCAGACATGCATGAATGATTCATAGTTAGAGAAACCATACCTCACATCACATATCTTTGTATAAGAGATTGGTTAGCCAAGAAAAGGTGCAGTGCAAACCGTAAATATTTAAAGTCGTGACACACCCACCCACATCCATCCCCTTTACCACGAGTCCCAATTTTTTTTGGTGAACTAGACTCACAACCACCTACACTTCCTCTACATACAATGACTGATTTTATAAACCCCCAAGAATATTTCACCGAAAGCCACCCATTCCCCCTCCCATCTCATAGAGCCATACAATATAAATGCTAGCATTGATGAACTCCTATATGAGTGAATAATACAAGAATCAGACGCACTTGCTCCTGATCCCCCAAGGTCGACATTGCTTGAAGGCATACCATGGGGCCACCTAGAGACCCACTAGGTTTTTCCTCACTCCTCTAACCAAAAATGTCAAATCAAGTTGGGGTGCTCAGTCAACATGAGCGGCTCCCCCAACTAGTCATACTCACACATGCACAGTTCGATCCAAAATATTATCATTACGTACGAACTCCTCTTGAAAACATATTCCAACAAAAGTTAGTGGATCATCTGATCATTAGGGTAGGCATCGCCAATCATCTTCAGTAATAACATATTTACTAGACCATTGAGAGGACGACAACTGCCTAATCAATCCAACCATCACCCAACTTTAGTCACATGTGTGAACAAGATTACTGGAAAACCTTCCTGTATCCCCAAAATGAATATATGGTTGACCATGGCACATAAGTACAAAGCCCCAGGCTCTATCTACCAACTCACACAAGTCTCAAATGAATTTCTTGGCGGATACACTCATCAAAAGGGAAAAACAATCTACTTCCAACACATTCCATAATATGTGGGTATGACCTTTGTTATGATGCTTCATTCAACATGGTATATCGTCAGGACAACAAATTAATATTGTGATCTCTCCGGATATACCATTTTGTCTCCATCTTCTAAGTAGTCTTTCATCTGTCACATCCACCAGACTACTCGATTGACCCCCTCCCTCTTTCCTCGATATAAATACCTGTCCTTCCTGAATTCCTTAGAGAAATTCTCCACAACCCATTCCCTCTCTCTATTTCCCATCACCCATTTTTCTAATTTTCCCTCAGCCTCTATTTCCATGGCCCAATTTCACAACCTTCCTTGGATGTGTACCTTACCTCATTCACATCCATAGGAACTAGTGAAGTTTCCAGTTCGAGCAACAAGAAGCAATCATAGTTTTTTCTAAAGAACAATGATCTTCAATTCCTCCAACTAACTTCCTAAAGAATATGTAACAGTTGGCTCGAGGATAAGCCAGATAATAGTGGTGGGGGCATGTTGGCACCCAAATTTTTGGGTTCAGTTTTTCACATGCTCATAAATGAAGTTGTGTATGCTCATTCCATATTTTTACGTGCACCTAAGGAAATGCGTGAGGAATGCCATAAAGTGTGCATCAAAACAAATTTTGTCAATAGCGCGCCAAGTGTAAATACTACCAAGTGTGCATTGATTTGAGTTTTTTTAGTTGTGTCAGAAACCAAGAATATGCTTGTTGGAATCAAGATAAGAATCATCAGGAAATCTCCTCGAATAATTATTGACAATAGCATACGAATACGTGGGGAAGCTAGAAGATGAGTTGGCCAGGAAGTTAATATTTCCCCGGATTCAGAGAGTCTACGTAGAGCATAACAGGCACCAAAATCAT
>ML819135.1:38747-62304 GCA_009831015.1 Picea engelmannii | reverse complement strand
TTCCAGCATAATAGATCCCGGAAGTGGCTTGGCTATGTTTAGGTAGACACAGATTCTTGCATAAGAGGTGTAGCGTCTCTGCTTGGTGGCTTCAGAGGACTTAACATATATGCCGATGGTGTTGCCTATGCCAGCTAGAACTTATTCCAACCAGAATTCCTGGGGGAGAGAGTACAGTCTGATCTAGACTGGTGCATGGGTAAAATATTCCTTCTCGGGGCTAAATTTTTCCGTCCAGAATCTCAAGAAAAGACCCGCCGAATTAAAAAAATAGGGCCCGCCATCAAAGATACGGTTCCTATCTTCCAGATTGTGGAGAATGATCGTGAAGAAACCCTTTGATCCTAGTTGGAGGTCATAGTGCCCTTTTGGCCTCCACCAGTACTGTATCCATTTAGTTAGTTCGCGTTCCGAGGGCCAGAGCCCCAAAAACTTTCCAATCAAGGCATGATCTTGCATGTATTGTTTCTGCACTTCAATACGGGGCGAATTTATGACATATTTTGGGGCTATTGGGGCTTGCGGAATGCACTTACCGGGGATCCAAGGGGCCGAGGTTCTTGCGGGGTTGTCTTCCTTAGCTGGATCCATATCCGTGTCCCGGTCTTTGAATGTGCCTTCGATTAGCAGCTGCGCGCGCATTTCTGGAGGCGTTTCAAAGGCCGACCGCTTCCCTCTGTTTTCCAGATCTGCATTTGCAGTGACTTAGCTGTAGGAAATGCCAGTCGGCGCCTCCCCCTGGCTTTGCGGGAGCCCCTACGGGGCCATTGTCTTGTGGCCGCAGTCCTCTGCGGCTGTCAGAGCTCGAACCCTAGTTTCAGAACCAGCTCCGTTTGAAAACTATCTCATACACAACTATTATGTTTTAATTGTCTCTTTTAATTGAATATTTATTTTTTAATTTTAATTTTTATTTCTCTTACATACTCACCATAGGATGATCACTGACAACGTGTGTTCACTTTTTGATGGATATGGATATTGATATTGTTTTTCATTCTTTATAAAGGTTATGTTAAGGAGGGAAGAAAATATCTATGAAAACTAAATTTATGTTGTTTTTGAAAACAAATAATATGTACTTTGTAATGGGATTCATCTTGTAACAATATTTTTTTGGTTTTCAAAATTTAGTAAGAGTTCACATTAATATCGAAATTTGATTGAATTTTCAACGATCTAGGTTGACTTAGAATTGGGAAAAAGTGTTACTCGATGACCATCATGCATGGAACTTGGATCAAGGTGTAACTTTGATCATGCTTGAAATTTCTCTTGGATTCTTATTAGAGTTATATCCTTTGCTACAAAATTAATTTACTTCCCCTGATATGCAATATTTAAAGAGTATAACACCACCACACTTACAATGTACATCATATGATACATATTATTAATTGCAACACTACAAAGTGCACAATACTTGTTTTCCTTGAATTGATTAATTTTCCAAATGCACATTTCAAGGTTCATCCTATAGCCATTGATACTTTTAACAATATCCTAATATGCACATGCATCTAATGTTGAAATTTGACATTCACACTTGGTTGTCAAACAAAAAATTCAGAATGATCAAATTTTTTCACTTCCCTTCAATCGTCTTTCATATAAAATTACAGAGTGTTAATCTTATAATGAGTTATAAGTCTATGAAGAAAGCATGATTTGCATACACATCATCATATTACATAAGTATCCTACATCATACATCACTCAAATTTCTTTAAAATTCCTATTTACAATCAATTCACCTAGCTTAATTGAATCCATCTTATTAGCATTACCCTTCTCATTAGTGGATTCAATATTCTTATCTATTTGCACCTTCAACCTAAATCCATTTTTGTTGAGATTTATAACCATGTTAAGTCTGATGTCACCCTTAAGTGAGTTCATTCCCAACATTAGGCTCTTTTGAATTATTGTCATTGTTATCCATATTGTCAATTTCCTTGAAGAAGTTCACGAGATCAATGTCATTCACCAACCTGTTGATATTAGTTTTCTTTGTTTGAAAAATGTTGCATTGTTCCAATGCTTATCTCTACATCACTTATTATGAGAAACTTTTGAGGAGGTGACCACCTCCAAAAAATGCTACAAAAAATAAATGTTAGCAATAAAAACAAATACAATATAGAGATTTTGTTTCATAGTTCATGCAAAGAGTTGGGTTCTTAGATATTTCAACTCCATGCCATTTTGGCATCCACAAACTTGCCTACAATATATAAAGGTAGTTGGCAATGGATGGAATAAATGATCATGCACAAGGTAAGAGCTTCCCCAACAAGCTTCAATCCAATGTTCAAATTTAAAATCATTTTCCTTTTCTACGTTTTGTTGATATGACCTTTCTAGAACCCATGTAAAACCATATTGTAGTTGAAATCACATCACCCAAGAATATAAGTAATCCGATTAAAAAAAATTTACTTTCATTTCATTTTAATTAATAAGTACTGTGTTTTGTAAAAAATTTCAAATTTAACATAAAATTTCAATACTATTTACACTTATCAATACTTCAACTAAAAAAAACCAAATATCCCCCTCTACCTTTGTAATTTATGAGATGAAAATTAAATCATAAGAGGCAACAAATAAAGAAGTAAAAGAGTGAGAATTCATGTGAGTATAATGAGAATTTACGAGGTGAAAGTGAAATCATAAGAGGCAACAAGGAAAGAAGTAGAAGAGTGATAATTCATATGAGCATAACGAGAATTTATGAGATGAAAATGAAATCATAAGAGGTGATCTTATGAAAAACATTTAGAAGACAATTATTTTGATATGCACAATATCGAGGATTCACCTTGTTGACCAATATCTTATCACTTTCATTCATAAAGGGAGTTATAAAATTGTGAAAAATAGAGTCAATATATTGTAGGTATTGGGGAACATGTGGAGTATGGGGTGTTTTATAGGTATAAAGGGGCATAAAATAGGGTATTTGGTAAAAATAAGGCATACCTAGTAAAAATAGGGATTATTATTATTATTATTGGAAAGATGTATTGGGAGGGGGGTTCAACAAATGGATTTTGGGAGGTGTTTATCAATATTTGGTGAAATTGGATTTATTATTTAATATCTCATTGTTGGAGCAGGACATTCGGGCAAGTTTTGGGAATCACACATGAGCAAACCACGCGACAAGTCAACAAAGGAACAATGTGTGTGGAAGACATTTAGCGCATATTCAGGAGCCAATGCGTGGAAGGAGAAAGTTAGTTAGAAGTAGTTAGACCATTTGGTCCATTTTGTAACGGGCTAAGCCCTAATATCAATGTATAAATATGTAATGGGTTTTGGGTAGAAGGGAGTCAGAGTGTGAGTGCGGTGATTAGAGTTTTGAGAGAGTTGATCAGGTAATGAGCCATTGTTGGAGTCAAAAATGAAGACTAAAGTGATGAATGAGAAAAGGAGCTAAATGTGCATTGTATGCACGAACGACTAGGGCATTTTGGGTAGAACTGATGCATCTTATTTGAGCACAGTGTGCACCAGTTGCAAAGATTGAACATGAATTATTAATACAAGAAGTCAATCTCTTTGGACATAGCCCAGTTTGGGGTGAACCACGTTAAATCTCTATGTCATGATGTATGTTGTGATGTGTTTCTTTAATGTTCTATTTATGGCGCATATGTAATGCATGGATGGTTAATATGTATCTGATGGTTTCGTGCATATGTTGAATGGTTAAGTAAGATGAATCTATCATAGGTTATTATGTTGTTATGTAACACCCCTATTTTCCCCAGCTTGTAAATATAATAATATTTTTCTAAGAGACTATGGACATAACGATTGTGCGTGGATCTAGTAAATGTTGAACCTTTGCTAAGTAGGTAGTGTAAATAATTATTTTATTAATGTAAAAAGGAAAATATTAAACAAATGTTGAGGGGGATTTCCTATACAGGTTATGATGCCATGAGAGGGAAACAGTGAGAAAATTTCCCTTACCAATTTAATATTCAAGAATAACCCAGATTGCCCATTTTTATAGAATTTCAGTTAATGAAGGGAAGTTGGTGGTTGACCTACAAGATTCCCACATTTATGAAAAATAATGGGTGTTGTACAAGAATTTATTTCCCTCATAAGCATGGGAAGAAAAGTACACATCTAGAGGATTCTAGGATGACCCACAGATTGGGGTATTAGACCCACAAAATCTTGTTGTAGAAGACAAGAAACATAGGAAAATTGCGAGCATAGAAGATAGGACACACACAATTGGGTTTGGGAAGGAAATATAAGTAGAGAGGAATGTGGGAAACTCATGTGGTTCTGAGAAAATAGAGAGAAACAAAGAAATGTGTTTCTGGGTATATGAACTATTAGGGAGTGTCTTCTAATCAGGATGATAAACAAAGATACAGAGAATTTGAGTGACTGAATGAGAAATCACAGTAGATTCCCTTGCTTGGTAGAAATATCAAGTTGTCGAATTCCTGTGGGAGAATGAGAGAAACCTTCGTTCTTTTCCTTTTGTTGAGCAAAAGGAGAACTCTTTGTCATGGCATCATACTCTGGCTAGGGGGTGGCCAGCCATGAAATACACCAAGAGCAGTTGTACCTATGGTTGGGTGGAAAGTGGCACACCCTTCAGTAATTGCAACTCTTTTCATCTTCTAGATAAATATTTATTTCCCAAATATATACAATGTTAAGCTCATAAATAATATAGAGTGTGTTTCAGAATAATGTAAATTCAACTCTCTGTTGGAAAATGGCTTGAGAAATTTAGGTGAAATTGTGAGAATGTTTCAATTGAATTTCATTTTGAATTAAATACTCGCTTCTTGATTGCCTGTGTTTTAGAAGAAGACTTATGGGTGAGAATGGTGATGCTGATTTAGTTTTACAACCCATCTTCTGCTCTAGTGAGGACAATTAAGCAGTTAGAACCTCTACAGAAAATATGAAAAAGAAAGAGGTTGAATTCTACATAAAAATGTTTATGATTTTAAGTTTTCCTTAAGCTTATATGCTATAAAATTTAAAGTATATTATAATTTTTTTTGGGCCTTATGAAAATAGTTCAAATACTAACAAGGGGTATAAGGAAAAAGTGGGAAACAAAACCTAATTTCCTAATGTGAAGTGAAATGAAATTTGGAATTAAAAACATTGTGAATAATTAAATCTTATTTGGATTTGTTAAGAAACAAAGATTACGTTACATAGTGAATTAATGTCCAAAGGGGAAAGATTTGGACTTAGTAATTATTCCTTGAAAATAGGAAATAAACACATGAAATTAGGGATTAGTAATCCCTGGTAAAAACCATTGTTTTACCATGTAGAACTTCACTTCCAAGAAATATATTATTATTGAAAAATAATTTAAACAAACAAATATGAAATTTATACTTGGTGTGTGATTATTGGAAATTTGAAATCTTCCCTATGTGCAAAAGTTAGAATTGTGCTAAGATTTTCCTATTTTTAAGAACTATGCCATACAAAAGCCACTCAACACTTTTGTAAGAATTTTTTTTGGCAACTTAGTCTTTATTGATTTATTAAATACCTGGGAAATATACCTTCCCTTTTCTCTCAACACATAAGTATTCATATTTATGTTATTATTAATCCTTTGGAGCACATAGAATGGAGCAATTGGTTGGAGTGCGACGACCAATGGACTTTAAACAATATATTAATAAATATTGAGCTATGCTCGTTTGTGATTGGTCTTCGGAGTCCAACCTTCGAAGTAAAGGGGAGTGTGTGTGTGAATGAATTTTGAAGTCGTCAGAGCGATGACATAGACGTTATAAAGTTTAAATGTATTATAATATTACCCTTTCCTTTTCATGATTGGTCATTGGAGTAACGAGAAGGGCATGCACAAATTGAATCTCAAGGCTTCAGATTGTGATGGGATGTATGTTTTAAAGTTTAATTATATTAGAACATTAAACCCTACTCTCTTGTGATTGGTGGTCAGAGTGTTGAGAGGAGTACATGAGTTCAAGAGCGAAGACCTCAGGATGATGGCCTGAGTTGAAGTAATAAATTTGATATATATAAAATAAATAAATGCAAGTTTCAAGACCTTTTAGGTGATGATCGTTTCATAGTTGACCCCGAAGAGTTCGGAGTACAACTCCGAAGGGGTTGGAGTACAACTCCAAAGAGCTTGGAGCACGAATCCGAAGAATGTTGAGCATTATATTTTGAGCATTATGATATTGTAAAATAAACAATATTGCATGTGGAGGGGTTTTGAAATAAAATAAAATATTAAATATATTTAGTTCCTTTTCTTTCCCATTATATATATATGTGTGTGTATAATTACGTGAATATTAAGGTGTGAAGTCTTAAGACAAGTTCTTTGAATTTTATGTTAATTAAGGATTAAAAGCCTAAGTACATTACAACCTAATTAATTATATTATAACATAATATAGCTTATGTTATAATATAATTAATTAGCTTATAAGATAATCATTAAAAAAATGGTACTTAAGAGAATTATTAGGCTAAATAAAAAAAATTACGGGGGTAAATAATTAGTGAATACTAATTATCCCTAATGAGGAATTAATAAATAAATACCGAGGAGTGGTATTTTAAAATGCATCAATTAAGTGTCCTAATCAACTTATAGGAAATGGACAAATGCCATTCTTTGACCGAGCGAGCCTATGAAACCTATGGTGACATGCCGAGTCGTGATGGGACCATGTGTTGAGTGGATACTGAGCCACATGTCACGTCAAGAGACAGGTGCACTGTGGTAGTAGTGACCAAGGTGGAAAATGAGATTTAATCTTAGTTGTAGATCTTTGAAGGTCAAACAAAAGTTAAGTATATCTAGAGAAAGAGTAGGGTTGTTAATTGTTGTGCGATTTGGAATCTTCGAAGGAATCAGGGCCGTTGGATCCATAGGTCATATCCATTGGAGTAGGTGAGGTCAGAGATAGTTTTTCAGAGTGGTTCGAGTGCCCGAAACAAGGGAACTCCAATGGAGAAACTTCGATAGGTTCTCAGAGTCATTGATTAATCAGCTCCGAGGACCGTTGGATCTATCAGAGGTAACCATTTATTTCAAGGCTGGTGGGACAATGAAAAGGTGCCATGTTAATGTGGCAACCACATGGAAATGAGCAGTTTTGGACCAATGATGGTCTAAGGAACTTTAGGAAGCTGTAACTTTTGACTCATAACTTAGTTCTGAGCATGGGTATAGTCGTTGGAAAAATCTTGATGAACAAAATATGATGGTAGCTTTTAGAGGAGGCCTTGAGATGATTGAGGAAAAGCGAAAATTTAATACCCCACCCCTTAGAAAGGTACTTAGGGGGTTGGGTGTGTGACATGTTATGATTTCACGTACAGGGTATACTACTTGTTGAATGAATACTAAGTAAGAATAAATGTTAGAATGGTCCCCATTCCCTTCATGACCGTGGAATCCTAGTTCCTGTAGTCCCCATAGGTACCTCGGGTGAGACTTCACCTGCTTGCGGGTGATGCCAAAAGGGCCGGTATCTGGGTATTTTTTGGTGAATTAATGTTGAACCTAGGGTTTTTCCACTATGCACCAATAAATGGTTTCGTTGTTGGGACCATGATCTTCTACTTAGGGGGATGCGGAGGGGCCCTACTAAGGAGGAGATTGGGAAATGGTTGGACGTGAAGGAGATCGATTTTTCTATAGATCATAATTGAATCCATGGATCGACACAGAGAAATGGTTACAAAGTTATGTGTTTACAGATCTACATGAAATTTTATTCGCTGACTTTTCAAATATTTTAGCAAAGTGGATCCAAAGATTAATTGAACAAATCATATTATTTTGTATTGTTGTTCCAAAAAATTGGACTCTTGAGTTAATTAGGAAAGTCAATTCTATAAGTAATCGGGTATCACACACAATAGATTACTGGTTGGAAAGTGTGTTGGTAGGGTACATTACTGAATTTTCCATATATTGTACTCAGTCATATAGCGTTGTTGAAACATAATTATTTAAGGGATCATGAGAAAGATAAATGATGTCACTATCTACTTGGACTAAGACATTATTGTGAGATAAGGGAGTTATGAAAATGGAATAGGATTGTTAAGCACCTTCACACACATAGGGGGACCGGGAGATGACCAGAGGATGGTCTAAGTGTAAAGAGGGATGAAAACAAGGAACGAGGAATAGATGGGCTAAGAAGAGTGTGCAACGAATGAAGAGATTGGATTAGTATGCAATGGTAAGAGATTCAGACCGAGTAAGAAGAGTATTGTGGCTGAGAGAGAGGGGAAGCACGGTGAGAATGAGGAAAGAGACACTAGTGTGATACTCCAGATCACAGGAATTATGCACACATAAGAAAAAATACATTAGCTCAGTCCAGTAGAAGATCCTTCTCATATCAGACTCTGTGTCGAACCCACAACCCCGTGTGCATCACCAAGAACTGAGGTAAGACCTGAAGCTTTGTCAATTATAATTAGTTAAGGAAGAAAAGATAGTAGTAGAAGTAGTAAAAGTAGAAAAAGTAGTACATTGAGTTAAAATCAACTAATGTTATCAGGAAAGAATATCGCGCATAACACGATGGTAGGAGTAGATCCTACTTTAAGAATGCATGTCTTCCATGGAGTGGGGATAGAGGATCCAAAACAACAATTGTTCATTTGTGAGACAATATGGACTATGGAGAATGTCCAAGATGATGATGTGAATATTGTGCAGTTGGAAACGACATTCAAATATCGCACATTATTATGGTACATGAAATATCAGACTACGAAACCTGGAGGATAGATTATAACATTGGAAGAGGTAAGACAAGCTCTATTGAAAGAGTTCCATAAACCTAAATCCGAGTCACAATGCATTATAGAGCTGAAGGGTATCAAGCAGAGAGTGAATGAATCGGTGTGGGACTACGATCAAATATTTAAGATACTAAAGGATCAGTTGACGTTCCAAATTCCATATGAACAACACAAAGAGTGGTTTATTGCATGACTGTTGTCGTATATATGCTACGCTTTAACACATCAGAATATCATGTCGTATTCAGAATCCTTAGAAATTGATATGAAATTAGAATCATCCCCAGTAGGAGAAAATGGCATAGGGATGGATCAAGTGTAGTCACAATTAGCAACAGTGACTATTCAGTTGCAGGATCTTGCAAAAGGAAAAGAAAAATGTTAGGAGGTATGGTGCACTACATGTAGAACAAAAGGACACCATAAGAATGAATGTCCAACTTTTCAATGGTATTTGAATATAGGAGCTCTGAATCCATTATGGTTATGGTGCGATATTTGTAAGATGGTGGGGCACCGCCCTCATAATTGTCCGTTGATGCAGAAGTACCAGAGTACTGTGAGAAATATATTTTGTAACTTTTGCAAGTCTGTCGGACATGAAGAGAAGGATTGCCACACATTTTATTTGATGAGAGAACATAATGTAGATGCATATAGAGTTCAGGGAGAAGAATCCGAAGGAGGAGAACCATAGTATAATACTCCAAGAGGTTATAATAAAGCATGAAGAGGAGTGTTCAGAGGCCGTGGAAGAGAAGTATTCGACAGAGGTAGAGGACCTATTATATGTTACAATTGTAATCAAACCAGACATTTAGTGTGAGACTTACCGAATCCTTGCACAACATGTACGTATTGCAGAAAACTATACCATGCGATGGAGGATTGTCCACAATTGATCGCAAAATGGAAAGAAAAAAGGAACACAAATGTACATATTATAGTAGTAGAGGTGTGCGATGAACAACTTAAGATAATAGTGATTACACGTGGATGAAGCAGAATCAGAACTGATGTGACAGATCAAGGAAATAGGATCCACCAGTGGGTAAGGAAAGAAACAGAGTCTCAATCGTTGTTTGAGCCTAGAAAGGAGAAAGAGACGTATATGTAAGCAAGGAAAGAAGTGGTAGGAGTAGAATGGATAACCTTGACTTTGAACATACCACCTTTGTATGACAGTATGCCATTGTATGATATGCCACAAGTCTATGACCATTCATAAAGGCAAGTTGTCAAGGTAATCACTTTGAATAGTTTTCTGAAAATTTGTTTAGAGTTAATGAAAAATGAGTCTACTTTGGATATGTTGCACGAAATTATTGATCGTTTCCCCAAAGAGAAAGAGATATTACTTGTCGCACACAAGGTAGTTAAATAGGTGCACCATAATAAGAGAACTAATAGGGAGTTTCAAATCAATGGACAGATAGCAAAATACGACATGAACAATATTATTTTGGATCTAGGCTCTAATGTGAATGTCATCCCGAGGCAGACTTGGGAGATGATGGGCTATCCGAAGTTGATTTGGTCGTCCATTCAGTTAAGGTTATAAAACTAGCATAAGATCGTCCCAATTGGAAGGTTGACATGGGTTAGTGTTAGCATTGATGCAGTGCGCAACGTGGTTGATTTTGAAGTGATTGAGATGGTAGATGGAAGAATCGTGTTGACATATAAAAACGCAATGATGAATAATGCTCACAAATGATTGTCAAGCTTTATTATTTATTTATAATAATACTAATAAACTAGTAGGTGGGACCCCCTTGTAGACTAATGGCGCCATGGTGGATGTGTTGCACTTATATTGTTTTTTGTTATTATGATGATGCCAACACAGTCTTCTACAGTTGATGATTCAAGTCATGGTTTTAAACGTTATGACAACATAAGATGGTTGGTTGATTGTTGCATGGCTAGATGGTTTGATGGTCACTCGCAAATTATGGTTGTCCTATGGATAAAAGGATTATTTTCAGTTTTGTTTTGACATTGCAATTAAACATGGATTAGTTGTTTTACATATGATTTTATACAAGAGGATGATATGCCATGAGCTCTTCTAAACAAAAGGATTATACACAAGCCCAAATGTTATGTGATATTGTGACAAAGAGAGGGTGCATAACCCTTACTGCTAGACTTATTCCCTTTGTTATATGATAGATGTTGAAGCACATAGGGTAATGTATGGCGCATTGTTGTTGTTTTTTTAAATGTTTTGACATTACTTTGGGTGGCACACTATGCAATGGAATATATGGTTGATTTAATGGTTAGTGTTAAGGTGAGTTGGTTGGGTTGTATGTTGAATTGAATGAGGTCGAGGAAGGAAGCGACGTGCATTTAATGCACTTCACTCAAACAACCCTTGAGGCCCGTCACCCTAGCCATAATTGCATTTGTTTTTTTGGCTCTAGTGGTTGTTGATGCTCCATGATTTTTGGTTGTGAAGGAGGATACAATCTAACTCTCTCCCTTGAGCAAGCTTTTCCAGGTATGGTTCCTTATTTTTCCATCCATGATGGTTACTCTACATTATGAATCGATTTTTGGCTCATAATTGCTTGAGGTCTGTGTTTTTATTAAGTTTTTGGACTGTGTATTGGTGCTGTGTCTATGGGTTCTTCTTGTGAATATTCTAGATTGTTGTCATTTTAAAGAAATAAGAATGGTTATTCCTTACTGTGTGTAGTCTGTGCATGGGTTTATTGGTTAAAACACATAAAGGCATGTTCAATCAACTTGGGTTTTTTGGTCTGGTTCTCTGTGGAACTTATGATTATAGTTTAGCAAGCTTTGAGTTTCGTGCATGGGTTTTACAACCAGTCTTGGTGTTAAGTTTTTCCACTCATTTTCGTCTCTGTGGTTGATATGTTTCGATTCTTCGAGTTGCAATGTGAACTGTTAAGAGTTGGAGTGTTTCTTGCCATGTCTTGGTCGATACCTGAGTTGTTATTTATCATGGCGTTTCCCTCATTATCGTTGTTACTTGGAAGCATTGCACAATCGGGCTGGCCACGGGTTGTGCTTGGGAATTCTTTTTACAGTGTTTTTAAGAGTTTGTTTCCTCTCGTTCTCTGTTGAAGGTGGTTGGCTGTCATTTGATAACCCTAACTATCAATAATATTGTTAAAGATTATATATTTGTGGTGAATTTGAAAGGGGCACGAGCTGTGTGTGTCTTCGAGATGTATTCATTTAATTGAGCAATCTATTATTACTCTCTATGCGTTGTTTTTAAACCTTAGTAATGATATTGATATCATTGCAAATCCAGTCAAGAGTAAAGAACACTGTGTGTTTGTTTGGTCGATTGGGCACAATTTGGATCTGTCTCTCGTTGGGCACGATTTGGATCTGTCTCTCGTTGGGCAATTTTTAGAAGAATTCTATACATGTTAAATGGATGAATCGATTTTTGGCTCAAAGTTGCATGTTATTGGTTGAATTCTATTTCGAATCAATACTTATGTTGATTATATTGGAAGAACACATGTGTGTGAATGGATTGGGGCTCGATTATGAGTTGTAATGCCCAGTTTATTATGTCGAACAATGTTTGGAAAATCGACAAATGGTGGTTAATACTTGGCCTATTCTTATTTGAGTTTAAGGAATAAATATTGGATGTGGATGGTTGGAATCACTGCGCATATTTATATTTGGTTTTAAAAGGAAAAGGATTTAGCATTGGAATATGAATGATTGTGGCTCAAAAGGTTGTTGTGTTTATCATATAAATGGGAATGTTGTTATTATGGTTTTCCTATGGATGAAAAGGTCACTGTAATTGAGTATTTCTAGGAATATGAATTGTTTTTTGAAAGTCACCAAGCAATATGTAGAAGAAGTGACAATTTAGATGGTGGTTTTAAAAGTGGATGCTTATTGAATTATGGAGGTTTGAACATAGTTATGTTTGATTGTTGGATTTGTTTTATTTTTATATGAACAATATCCATATTTTATTCCCTCTCATGCTACCACTTTTCGCTAATTATACCCCCCTTATAATCCCATTATCATTTTTGGCATCCCTGTTCTGTAAAATAAATTAAAAAAACCTGTGTATAACAACAACAAAAAGTGATAACACATAAATAGATGGTAACTGATGTTTTTGGTATTTTATTGCACGGTTAAATTATTTTATTAATTGATGAGCAGTACTCGTGTATTTGTCTCCTCTCATTATATCACTTTTTCACTCATTACACTCCCTCTTGATGTCACTTGAACCCTATCCACCCCCTGCTCACTTGGAAATTATTAAATGATTTATTATGGATGGATTTGCATGGGTCTTGTGTCAATTCCTGAGCCAATAATTGTTTCATGTAAGCAAAATTTTGTGTATGGTCTGTTAAGGGCTAGTTACTGATGAATTGTTGTATACAAGATGGGTTTCTTTAGCAGGGGCATCCATGGAATAAATAAAAGAGGAAGAGGTAACTGGAACATAGGGCCTAGATTCTCCATTCATTTTGATGTTGAGCCCCAAGAATTAAACTAGTTGTTCCAAGATGGGTTCTACAACTAGATTGGGAAAGGGATAGTACAACCTCGATCAGAGAGACCTCCCTTCCAACCACAAAATGTCCCTGGTATTCTTGTGCCTCCTCATGTGTCCATGAAAATAGAAGTCCCTCCAAATGATGGATGACAAGAGATCGTCAATCCAACTGTCTCTCACCATCGTGACTGGCCCAATTTTTCATTATCTCCTCCACCACCTGTAAATCATAATGTTCAAATTTCCTCCATGCATTCACCTGTTCAATCCTTTCATGCTAATAAAGGATTAAAACTGATGTCCCCCATGTTCAAGATAAAGGCAAGGTTGCTGCCTCCCCTTCCTCTCCTTCAAATGACTCTTCAAAATCATTGTCCTCTCGTATGCATCTGAAGGATGATTGTTCCCATTTTATTAGTGAGATACAACCTCAAGGTTCAAATCAACCTAAGGCTACTTTCGGGAAGTCAAAGGGGGACAATAGTGATAAAATAAAGATTGCCTCTTAGAGTGGAAAGTATGGATTTTAATTTATGTGTTTTCATGATTGAGTTGTTGAAGACAATGTTCTGCAGAAAGTTTTGGACAACAAGCTATTTTTTTGGGATAATTTGGATTATGTGGATATTCACATATTTTTGGGTATGATTTGAATTATTTCTAATATTTAAATATTCAAATTTTGAAGGTACTTTAGGGAGTTACAAGGTGGTGTGTGTTTAAATGATTATCCAATTGTGTTTTATTTTATAATTTGAAAAGACTAAAAGAAAGGATTCACAAGGAGTCCCACCTACCTAGTTATTATTAAATAAAGAACCTTAACTATTATTATTATTATTATTATTTCTCCTAAACTAAATTAGTTAAGTTAAACTAACTTAACTAAAGAAAGTAGTTGAACTACTTTAACTTATTTGGAAGGCATAAAAGCTAAATGAGAAGAAGAAACAAGGGGTGAATAGAAGGAGAACACAAAACTAAGGTTTGCTCTTTTGTTTTCATGAGATAGTTTCAGTTTTCATTAATTCTTGAGTTCATTCAAAACCTAATTCTCTTTTTGACAGTAGGGTCCTATTGTAGACAACAAGGTTCATAACTGAACCAAACAATTCAGATGCTTGTTTTAGAGGTGTTGATCTATCTTTGATAGTTTGTGTATACTTGTCTGTTTATGGATTAAGTTTCATAGTTGATAAAGGATATTTTGCAGAGTCAAATTGGCAGCAGTCTGTGGAAAGATGATCCAGATTATAAAGTTTAGTTTTTACTTCTTGTCAGATTCCTTTTGTATTGTTTTCATCGTGGATCTCTAAATTATACTTTGGTCCATGCCCTCACAGGGATTTTGTAAAGAGAAAAACACTTTTGATTTGTTGGAATGAAATAAAGAGGATTGCTATTCTGTCTCATTTGTGTGTACCTGTGACTTGGTTACTTTTTCTTTTTTATATCCACATTTACTTTCTGTAATCTGTATATTTTTCAGAAACTTATATAAAAATTTTATGTTATTTTGCAACATTCTTTTCATAAAAAATAAGCCCAAACCCTTGTAATTAATATTTGTGGATTGGGAAAATATTTTTGAGGATATAAAACATAGGCTGATATTCCTGACTATCTTGTCTTAGCCAGGAAAGATTTGAAAATGCTTGAGTAAGATAATTCATATCTTTTCCTCAACAAACCTCTTACCCAACACTCCTTGTACTTGATTGGGCCTTCAACAACCAGACTATCATTGAACTGAAGAAGAGATAAATGATATTTGAAGTAGAAAAATTGAAGGTTACTTTGTTGTTGGATCCTATTGAAGGAAGAAGATATGTAGAACCAGTGAAGGGAGAATAGCTCGACAACCTGTATAACACGACTATACAAATGGACGATTATGTGAACCATACATCCAATGGTGTGCTTAAATGGAGAAGTATTATTTCATGTGTGTCATATTCAAAGAAAGCTTTGGATAATTGGAAGATGAGATTGCAAGAAGAATCCACAAGGAAATGTGCTCGAATTACCCGCACGTTGCGATGGATTGGAACCTAGGTATGTGATCCTCCAAGGTATGATGGAATAACCAATGTAACTTCTTTTAGAAGAGAATTTGAATTGTAAATATCATATCAACAAAGATTATTAGCATTAGATGTTGTACTGAAAGTGACCCTGACAAGATGGTGGGTCATGCATAAAGATGGAATAAGATATTGGTAGCAGTGTAGAAGATTACTACAAGTGAGGTTCAGGACAAAAAATGAAGATAATATGCAAAGTATACATGATTGAGCTTCCCGATGGATCATGGTACATAGTGTATTGAGACATGGAATAAAGTACGCATGCAATAATGGAGACAGTTGTTTGTACACACCTTGGACACAATCCCGAAGAATTAGTACTTGTTACTGGAAGTGCATAGAGAAACTGCAAATTGGGAAGAATTAACACATAATTTCAATGTAACTTTTAGTTTTGAAGATGATACTCCTTTAATTGACTCAACTTTGTAGGTCATCAAGAACAATATTTTTTCAGCAGACGATTTGGTAGAACTAGTACCTATACGTAGCATGCATAGATATTTTATGATAGTGGGATAAGTTCTGCACTATTATAATGTTGTTGAAGAAGACCAAGAGGAGGACGAAGATCCAAAAAATGTGAAAATACCAGAAACTGAAGGGGAACACGCAGTAGAAGGAACACAACTTGAATCAATTGTATATGCAAAGCCATTGAGAATGCACAAAGTAAACACTGGTACAGAAGATAAGCCCAAATTTGAAAAAATAGGAGACTATTTTAATGACAAGACCGTGGAGAAGATAATGGACTTACTGTGTGAGTATTGGGATATGTTTCTGACTACTTTTTCAGAGACGAAAGGGACTCGTCGTCATATTATGTCCTTGAGGGAATGAATTCTTTAGTATAGTACATTGATACTGTGCCAACTTGCATTGAGCCTCTTTCATCTTGGGGAATTGATGGGTAAGGTGATCATCTTGAAAAAGTTTGAATGGAAGCTTCACCTTCCTATTTTACTTTTTATCCCCTCCAAAATTAGTGTTGGATTCAAGGTTCTTGTTATTGTTTCCATCTCCCTTCTTATATTTACTCTTCTTATTCCCTCTGGTTTTCTAGTTAACCTTTGGGTTCATCTATTTCACACTATGCACATCTAACGATTGAACTGTTGAAACGGTCTAAGTCGTAGCTTGACGAGTTGAAATTGGGTGAATTGTCATATGTTTCATGTAGTTTGAAACCAGATCTATGGTAGAGATATTGATGGAACCAAAAATGACATCGACATGTGGTCCATTCTTTTTTTACGGGTCAGGGCCCGACCACGATGCATCTAGAAATATCTCGTATAGGATGATAGACTGAAAATATATCAAATCTAATTTTCAGACCCTTAAAATAGCCTCCTCCTCAGAGGATACCCCTGACGTAGAAACATCCTTGGATATATAAGGAAACAAGGAATTTAAAAACCATTCTAGGAGGAACTTAGGTAGGATCTTAGCCTTAATCATCGTCTTCCACCTCCACCACTCTTGGATGTGATCCAAAATAGGAGTGGATTTGTCTTGTCATAGAGTAGACAATAAATCAGTGAAAAAATAGTACCGGATTGTAAGTTAGAAATGGTTGAGAAAAACCAAATCCAAGTCATGAAAAGTGTGAAACGCCAAGCCCTGAAGCTTGATATACAATTTCAACACAAATCCAGTGAGAGTGCATTGGAAGAGACGTAATCAGATGAAGTCAGCATTCAATAATTTGGATGAACACCATAAATAAAAGGTTGTTACATGATCTCCTGGATCCTCACTAGATTTTCCCTCGAACTTTAGAATGTATGAGGGTAGCTTGGTGGGGAATAAGGGCCAATTTGGATCATGATGCACCGGGTCGTTCATGAGCTTAAATAGTTCTATAAATTTTAACGTTGCTAGAAACAAAAGTCACAGTTACGGCCTAGAATTCCAACTAGCGGGGTTGGAGCTTCCAGGTTGATTAAAAACTGGAAAATGATACTTGGGATTATTGTTAGCACTAGGTTTAGGGTTTGAACCATGTTAGTCATTTGGTTATAAAGGAAAGGATTTATAACTCCTCCCCCAACTATGGTATGTCAATTTTCACATGCAACTCTATGTGACTAATTCCAGATCTGAAAATTTCTTCCTAGTGATATAACTATCACTTAACAACTTTACAATGAAAATTTTGACTGGAAACATATGCAATGGAAACAAAAATATCATATATGAATCATCGATACACAAGAGACACAATAATTTTGTTCTATAATCTTGTTAACATCAGAAATCCTGAGGTAAAAACCAACCCTCCCAACCAATATGATATCACAAAAAATCCGAGGACAACCTTTTCCTCCAAAGTCACCAAAACTAAGAACACCCTTGTTATCCAATATACAAATCATAAAACCAAACCTCAACAATATTATGGAAATATTCTCTACCCAAGAATTTGTTGTAGATCACCTGTACGACATGCTAACGTCACTTGTTATCATGTACGGATCTGTACCTACCGAGAAACTCAGATACACAATTTACCTTACTAGAAATATGCATATATGTGTTTTTTTCTCTCCTACAAACTGTGTATACCCTATACGTGATTAATCCTTCTACAATCAATGTGTATATATGATTTTCCCTCCTGCAAACCACGTATGGTATGAAAATTTTTCTCCACATGTGCAACCTTCTTCACTTCTCTCTTCAAGGCTAGATTCTGCACCATGCAAACTTTCCCTTTGTTGAGATCACCAATCCTCCCAGAGAAAGTGCATAATCACTTATGCTATCTCCATCATGTCTCCACAAAATCTCTCTACATAATGTCCATAATGAATTCTCTCCTTTATACACAATATTTATGGGTCACCATAGAAGCCCTTCCACAAGTCAACAACAAATTAAGCTTTCCTTGTGGGTGTGAAGCCCCAACACAAGCCCACAAATCCCATCTCCAAAACCATGAAGCCGCCACTCAAATCCAAGGGGGTTTTCACCAAACCAAAAGTGATGTGGTTCTCATGACGTTTCCCATGCTCCCAACACCTAGGGCCATGTGAGGATACCTACCTGAAGCTACAAAAATATGCACTCCCTCTTAGTGAGGGAGGTATTCTCACCACAATACACAAGTGGGAATGCCTCTTGATGTTACCAAAGCACCAACACTCACTCTTAGTGAGGGAGGAATTCCATCCTCCATAATCATATGTAAGTATCTTTGTCTCCCACAATGTATCCTCTACCACAACTTCTCTCGAATATGCTTGATTGTGTGCTCCCTTTATCACTGAAGAAAATCCTGCTCTTTAATACTCTTGATTATCTACATCCTTAGTCAGTGAAGAACTTCATGTTGTCTGGCATGATCCCATCTTGGAATACATATTACTCCTAGAAGCCTCATGCCTCTGAACCTCTCATCCGCCATCTGAACCCATGACACTTACCTGATAGTATTGGAATATTCCTCTCTCCCATATGGACCTAAAGGTTGGCTCCCAATGAGAAATTGAATCTCCCTCTAAGCCTCCTCCCTCCATCCAAATTCAGACTCCCTATGAGCCTCTTGAATCCCTCTAAAGTCAAACTCCCTCTGAGCCTCATGAATCCCTCTGAGTCCACACAACCTATGGAGCTACTTGCTCTCTATTCATTTTCCTCTGCACAGTCCTAGGAGGTTTCTCCTCCCTCCTAGATTTTGATGGTTGACCCCCTTTGAACTATGTCTCCCTCTGAGTTGGTACTACTGGTGGGGCCACCTGCCTCACCACTTGTGGAGCTACCTACTCCCTACATACATGTGTTGCTAGTGGGGCCACTTGCCTCACCACTAGTGGAGCTACCCACTCCTCCTCATTTGTCTCTCTACTCTTGATGGTCACAACACGCATAGTATGTCCCTTTATAACTCCAAGAACCACTATTGATATGAAGCTAGATCCTCTAGGCATAAACAACACATGTCTAACTCAAAATCGTATGTCGTACCCTTTTCTCTCAATCTCTGAGACTGAGAGAACACTCCTCCTGAGTTTTGGCACCCATAACACATTTGACACCCTCAAAACCTCTCTTGACTCTAATAAAAAGGATATTGTACCCAATCCTCGTACTGCATGCTTAACTCCCATGCCAAGCTCCACACACAAGTTTGAGACAATCTCTATGAAAGTTTCAATCAACTCTCTAACACTTTTCATATGGAAATATGCTCCGCTATCCACCAACTATGTCCCCCTACCGAAGAATGTACCTGAAAGGGTGGAGAGCAATAATATCTCCTTATGGAACTTGTGTGCAACCTCATCAACCTTTGTTGTTGATGCTTCCTACCTTCTTCCCCTTCCCCTCCAGTTTGAACATTGTGAAGGAAAATGACCATAGTCATGACACTCAAACCATATGTATCCTCCCCAAACACCAACCAAGTATCCTCCTTAATAAAATTAGTCCATATCTTTGCAAACCTTGGAAACATATCTCATGCATATATCCCCTGCACAAAAGGTTCCCAAAACCCTGGAATACCAACTCAACATCCAATAAAACATGTCCATATCGTAACAACATGACACAATCCTACTCCTCAATCCATGAGGCTGAGAGAACAATCCCGACATCCATAACACATTTGTCACTCACAACACACCCCCTGAATCTATATGGAATGCCACTACTCCAAATATTTGTACTACATGAATGGTCCTCCTACCAAGCTCCTCGTACATACATGAGTCAGACACTATGAAACTCATGAATAAATCATGTTCCCCTGTCATGTGTCAATGGCTCTCACTGGATAAGAACCATGCAATCCTCCAAGGAAATCATCGTGCTTCCCTAAGTCCCTAAAAACTCTCCATGTTTGCACATTCTACCACTGATCATATGTCCTCTTTTGAACAGTCCCAAGTTTTGGTTGGACACTTATTATAGTCCACTCTAGACCACCACAACTCATCTCTGCAATTTTCCTCATCCTCCTGGGTCAAATACCTCATACATCATCATACCTCAACAATGTGAAACTCGTTGGCCCAATGAAGACTCTATCTCATCAACCTTACAAACATATGAATCCATCTCATCCATGCCAAAGAACCTAAGATACACCCATCATAACTCACCATGAAAAGTCATTGAAATTCCATCCACAGGGTTGGAAAATTTCCACACAACATATTGTTGTGATCTGATCTCTCCACCAATACACCAGAACTCCAAACCTTCCACACCACTGAGAGATAATATCCCACAACTCCTCATCTATATGGTCTACTCCAATTCTCAAAATAGAGATCATCTAACATGTTGTCACCTGAAATCGTCACTGTAGATCCCTCTCAGAGCTATCACATGTAACCTGCCTAGAACACGAAAAACAATCCTCCAGTGTTGTATCCAAAATTTGTCTCAAGATGATCCCCTTCTCTTTAGATCCCAATCTTTGATCTCATGTCAATTTTCACATGCAACTCAATGTGACTAATTTCAGATCTGAAAATTGCTTCCTAGTGATCTAACTATCTTTGAACAACTTCACACTGAAATTATTCACTAAAAAAAACAAGATCAGAGATGACTCATCAATACACAAGAGACACAATAATTTTTTAATGTAATATTGTTAACATAAGAATCATGAGGGAAAACCCAACCCTCCCAACCAGTACAATATCACCAAAAATCCAAGGACAACCTTGTCCTCCAAAGTCACCAAAACTGAGAACACCCTTGTTCTCCAATATACAAATTAGAAACCAAACCTAAACAATATTCTGGAAATATTCTCTGCCTAATAATATGTTGTAGATCACCTGTATGGCCTACTGACATCACCTGTTATCTTGTACAAATCTATACCTTCCTAGAAACTCAGATACACAATTCACCTTACTGGTAATCTGCGTATATACATTGTTTTCTCTCCTGAAAAATGCATATTCCCTATACATGATTCATCCTTCTACAACCTATGTATATATGCACTTTTCCCTCCTAAAAACTGCATATGGTACACAAAATTCACTCCACACGTGCGACCTTCTTCGCTTCCCTCTTAAGTGCCAGATTCACCACCTTGCAGAATTCCCCTTTGATAAGATCACCAATCCTCCTAGCACAAGTTCAAACTCACTTATGTTAGCTCCATCATGTCTCCCCACACTCTCTCTACATGATGTCCATAATGACCTCTCTCCTTTATATACAATCCTTAGGGGTTACCATAGAATCCCCTCCACAAGTCAACACCAAATTATGTTTTCCTTAGTAGTGTGAAGCCCCGACAAAAGAACACAAAGCTCATCACCAAACCCATGAAGCCCCCACTCAAATCCAAAGTGGTTTTCACCCAACCGGAAGTGTGATGTAGTTCCCATGACAATTCCCACATGCCCAACACCTAGGGCCATGTGAGAATACCTACCCAAAACTACAAAAATAAACATTGTCGAAGTGGGGGTTATAGGGACCCCTAAACCAAACACATATGAAGTGCATTCCATAATGACCTGTCGAAGAGAGCATTTGATCCAGTCAATGGATGGTTAAAGGGTTTGACGAAGAATTCAACTTCAATATCCGATATACACGTAACCTATGGTGAAAAAGTGTTTGATTTTGTGGTCTCAATATCGACAATGTCAATAGGACCAGCCGGTACAAAAATGTTAGCTTGATGAGTTCAATGCATTAGAGGAGGCAATGGAGAATTCACTCTCATAGGTGGAGGGACTTGAACCCTCCAAGATTGATGAAGTCACTAGTACATATGACCAAATTTGCGACGGTTTTTCGTTGATATTGCCACAATTATCCGTCGCAATTTCCACGAAAGCCGAGATTTTTTTTTGTCGGAATAATTTCGTCACTATATCCATGATCCAGGTGTGCGTGGAAACATCGACAAAATTATTTCTCCACGTGCCACCACCTTCAATATTGGTTATCCCTATGCATTGTCACAATTACGATGAACGATCGTCGCAATAACAACGAAGAAATGTGGCAATTACGACGAAACTTTGTTGCAATTGGGACGAAAAGTTATGCCAAGCCAATAACTTATGACACAGATGTTGAATGTGAGACGAAAGTCCGTCGCAAATTGCGACGAAAATCCGTGGTAATATCAACGAGTGAAATATCTCCAAACCAAAATTACGACGCACATGTTGTATATGCGACGAATATTCATGGAAAATTGCAACGAAGTTTCGTCGCTATAGAGACGATTGTGATAAAATAGTAAATTTTTTCCGACGAACTTGCATCAATATTGCGACGATGACATTAGGTTAAAAAAAAAATTACATGAAATATGGTATACCATATTGTATGCCATATTACAATGTAATATGGTAATGCCATATTACATTGTAATATGGTAATGCCATATTACATTGTAATATGGCATTACTATTACATTGTAATATATATATCCCCTACAAATAATCAAGGCACTAATCAACCAAATATTGTAAGCATGTCTTATCATGAAGTTGGATTAGAAGTAAGGATACCAATATGACAATATACACAAAGAATAATTTGGAATATTACTTTAAAAAAAACACATGGATTGCATGAGTGAGTCATTATGCAATTTATATTACACAATACTATGACAACACTTATAAGATTTATGGATGATATCTTAAGACCATTTCTCGAACTTGTTTATTGTAGCCTCCTTGGATGATATTTTTACTTTTAGCAATATTTGGGAAGATCATTTGAAACATTTGGAGATGATATTTTTAACCCTTCAACACAATTAATGCAAGCCAACAGGAAGAAATATGAGCTTGGAAAACAAATATTGTTGTGTATGGATTTTGTAGTTAGAGGATGTGAATCGTGTATTGACCTAAGAAATATAAAATTTGTTGTAAATTGGTTGATCCTAGATAATTTAATTGAACCAAGGTAATTCATGGGGTTGGCAAATTATTTAGGAATGAAGTGTCTCTTCAATGCACATTAGAAAAGACAAGTATAAAATTTCAATTCATTGCAATTGAAAACCAAGTAACTGAAGCTTTGACTTGAAAGAATTGTAATGCATCAATATTAAATCTAATGAAACTTGAAATTTCATTTGAAATCAAAGCAAATTTCACATGATACACAATGGCAGAACCTT
>ML819135.1:6683-22631 GCA_009831015.1 Picea engelmannii | reverse complement strand
AAAATTCATGACATACTAATTATTACAGAGAATACATTAAATATTGAATCCTCTTACCAAGGGACGATATTCATAACCCCCTTCGGCGTGCCCCTTCTCCCTACAATGTTTTTGGGCTGTTGTTATTAAAAGTCTTCTATTTTTGAAGCCTCTGCAATCATAGCAAGGGAAATAACATTTTCCATCGCCCCTCCCTTCTAATGCCACTCTTAACCGAGAAAGATTCCTGTCATTTTCGTTCATTGTGACAAATCCTTGTCCTAACAAGTAATTGTCTTACCTACACCATACCAAACATTAAGTTGTCAATTTTTTATATTTTGGCTACTCCTTTTGATTATGATATGTTTATTTACAGTGACATACATCTTTATAATAAGGTCAACATCTTTATAATAAGGTGATCATATGTGTAGAGGATCATCAACATCATGACGACATAGATAGCATCTTTATAATAAGGTCATATGTGTACAAATGTTTTCTTTAGATAATAACGACATATACACCTAACATAAGTTTAGGGTTATTTTTTATGTATCTTATTATTCCCTGCTAAAACAGGGAATATAGCAATCAATTACTATCATTTCACTGATTAGGGTTGAGTTTCAAGAGCAATTCCATATCTTTATCAATGAAAAGACAGAGAGATTATAGCTACAATTGAAGGGAAAAGGGTATGTGGAATCCATAAACCTAGAATATTATGGAATCCACATACCCTTTTCCATAGAATATACTAACTATATCCAAAAACCAAAGACATGAAATATGGTACTACACATATTATATAAATATATTATCAAGGAAAAAATAAGCTAAATGTAATTTGGACATTTGAAAAAAAAATTACAAGTTAAATGAGTACATCAATAAAAAATAACATACTAACCTTGCAAGTTCAAAATCAGAGCTATGTAGATTGAGAATTGGATTTGTTCAACCGGTGGGTGACGGAAAAAATAAACAACTCAAACAAAATCCAAGAATAGTGTCGCAACTATAACAATTGTGTCGCAAAGTCTCTTAAAGTCACGTATATATAGATAAAATAGTCAACTAGCCGTTAACATCGACCAATGAGATAGGCAAAATTTTCGTCGCTATTGCCACGAAAGTTTGTCACTATAGCGACGAAAATCTCGACTAGGTTAAATTAAGATTTTCATCGATATTGCGACGAACTGTTGTGGCAATAGCGACGAAAATCCCGCCCTGTTTAAAAAAAATATGAAACTAGTGGAAGCGTGAAAATTTTTCGTGGAATAATCCGCCCATATGTAGTAGTGAGTAGTTGATTAGCCACTTTACGTCAGGGACTCATGGTAGCTACCAATGAACTTGATAAGGTTGTCTACGCACAAATAACACACCACTATAAAAGTCATAGGGAAACAACACACGCAAACAACCTCCTCAATACCCTATCTCAGGTGGATTAGGTCTTGAGACTACAGTAGTAAATAATTTAGGCAAAGCCCCTTCCAAAAAACAACATGGGTTGATTAAGTCTTGTGAACCGAAGAATGAAGGAGTGAGAAATAGTTACCCTAACGTCCACTAACTATCCCTACCCGGTGCAAGTAACCCTCGCTTCGTGGAGTACACTCTAGGGGTATTGATAACATGATACGATGTCTGCCCCAGGTACTGCGAGAAACCCCCCGCAGTCACCTCTGAGATACCTAAGAAAAACAACTAAGGATATCAACTCATAGTTAGCGTCTGGAGGGTACATTCAACAGTCGGGATTGAACATATGGAAAAGGTAGCGAATCCTGAAACTCCAAAAGCATTGCCTCTCAGGGAGCTATGGGTACTAGTAAAACCCCCGTATACAATCTCTCCACAATGCTTGGTCAAGCCTCAGAGGGGTTATCTCCTTGAATATTATTCACACGACCTCATGTTTAGCTCCTATGTTAGAGGAGGATATCAGATATACTTATATGAAAATTTGTTTTTAACTCTTCCTATCTCAGACTCCTATGTTTGTTTTAATGGCCTTGGAAAGTTACCTCTCCAAACCTAGTCCAAGTCCCTAAACCTAGACTAGTTTGTATACCCTACAAAAAATTATAATTGATTTTAAGTTATGTGTTAATTTTAGGGGGTGTTTTTTACTTAGAAGGTAGTGGACGTGAAACTAAGTGGTGTTTAGAGACTCAACAAAAAAATAAACCACTTTTAAGAACACTGTTATCAAATAATCTTATTCTTCAATGAAAATAAATTTAAGGAACCCTTCAAAGAAATGGAAACTCTATATTCTTTCAAAGCCATGTAAGAAATGCATATTTTCATTTAGACGCAATGTAATACTAATGCAATTTTCTTGATGCAATGCAACTATCTGAAAATGAACAAAACAAAACTTTCCTTTTCACTAAAACTCGTAACTACCACTTGCAAAAATAAAAAATTTCAAGAAAATTTTGAAACCAATATGTTCCATGAAAAGAAAGTATACTTCAGAAATAAATTTTCCTTTTTAGTGAAAAAAAAGGTAAAGACTAAAAGGACAAGCATAAAGCACACTCTCTATAATGTTTTGTTTTCTTGTTTTAAGGCAAAAGAGAAAATGAAAAACTAAACTAATTTTCTTTTCAAAGCAAAACATGAAAGAACCAAGATGAGGAGTAAGGAGAACCACCCAAACTTATTAAAATTGTAAGGATAGTAAACAAAACTACCCCAAACAGAAAATAGAAAAGAATTGCCCAACCACTCACACACACTTGAAGCAAGAAAATAAATAAATCAAATATTTTTTCTTTTATTTATGAAATATCTAACTTATTAACTTTTGTAACCAACAATAGACAAATCAGAGTCACGGGACCTCAAAAGATCCCAAACACCAATCCCAACACCCCCAAAAAGTAGAAAAGATTGGAAAAGATCTTTCTTTGGAGATGTACACGACTGTCTATAATCTAAATGTACATGACTGTCTTAAAGAAAAATTACATATATACGTGATTGTTGATACAAAAAAGTGTGTATATGACTTAAAATGTTCCAAAAAGAATTGAAATTGAAATCCAACAAGCCCGGTAAAACATAAAAAGACTCGGGAAATTAAAGACTACTAAGCTAAGCAATAGAAAAAGTCGGAAACAAAGAAAACAAAGAAATCACCTAGACACTAACCCACTAAGGAGACTCCCCAGTATGGTCTCCAATTCTGTTATGGGAAAAATCCCTATGGATATGAGTTAGATCCACAACATATCATTGGCTAGTTAATGATCAAACCGTTTCCAAAGAAAGAAAACAAAAATATGTACCTACCTTGATCAAATAACTAACTATTGATAATGAAGGAAGGAAAACTTACTTGGTGTCCTATGGTTGATGAAGATCTCAAGGATGAAAGTTTTCATGCTCCTTCCAAGTTTCTCCTTCGTTAACTTGCAAAACTTTCAAGTGCAAGACTACAAAGGACAATGATTATCTCATAACTAACTTCTATGCATTTGATCAAAAAATAATAATTGTAGCAACTAGTATTCTAAATAAAGAGATATTCAAATACAATGAACATATACAAAGAATATCAAAATTTCAAAGAAAAGAGTAACTTTATTGATTGCCAATAGATTTAAGGGGTGGTTGTCACCTGCACCTACTATGGCACTTCTCCTCAAGTGGACTCCAGGTCCCTCCACCTGGGATACTAAATATATGATGAACCTCTTACTCTAATGCATAAACAAACCCAAAGAAGATCTAGGGACATTTCTTGGTCAGATAAGGATATGCATGGAAAAGGTTGGAAACAAGGGTTTCCATGTATGAGGACAAAGACAACAACATGAATACAAGGGATTACATATAAAGTAGGATATACCCTGTTGTCGCAAGAGTTGGTTCTAGGATGTAATAGAGCCAAGCCTTAGCACATTTTAAATGAAATAAATTTTGTCACTCGGACTTGACTTGGGTTGCATGCAAGTAAATTCTGAGATAACCTCGAACCACTTTTGATTGGAAACTGCACCTTCCAACCCGAGAGGGATCTCTCAAAAATATGTCACAATAGGATATTCAATAAGATTAATAGTGGGCAGATCTATGGGTAACATAAAGTTTTTGGTTTTTAGGGTTGATGGGTTGGACCGGAAAGTAATCCATTGGGCATGGAGTCAAATGATCAAGTAAGTAATAAGAGTGTTTCCACAATGGAAATCCATGGATAAGAGGCGAGATAGAAGCTGATTATAGAGGGAAGGATTTATAAAATGTATGGTGGCAGAATAAAGAGAAAACATATCAAAATTCAAGGAGCACTTAGCAATGAGTGAATTCCAAGCATAAATTAGTGGAAAGAGATAGTTGGGACAAAGCATCTGGCAAGGATGAATTATGAACCTTCATATCTCTGCAAGAAACAACCTATAACCTGTCTAGCAACAGAGAATCTAACAAATGAATGAATTCCATTACAAACACGGTTACAAATAGGAAAGTAAATGGAAATAAAACCAAGTTAAATGATGTGAAAACGAAGCAATAAGACATTCTCTGCAAACACAATCACAAGAATCTCTGATATAGATTGAAAATACTATGCACTCTTTTATTAAACATGAAAACAAGTGTTACAGCCCAGGAGTACTACTCCTCTCCCTTCCTCCTTTCACAAATATGCCTCATATATGAATTGAGGTTGAAATCCTCTCTAATCTAAAAGATAACATCAGTTACAACCAATTCTTGAAACTTTCCGCCATAGAAAATGGGCCAAACTATCAAAAACTAGGGCTGCGGTTATGACTTTGTATCTCTCTAATAGCAAAAGATTTGTATAAACTGAAAGATCCTTTTGTGCATATTTTTATTCTGAGAAAAAACCTCTCTCAATTCCCTGAGACCCCTTTTCATTTTTCCCAAATCTGCATTTAACAAACATGTGTCAAAAGAGGAAAATATGAAATCTGAAAATTAGGGCTCAGAGATGGATTTGATTATCCCAATTTGTGACACCTGTAGGAAAACTAAAAGAGGCTAATCATCTCTGATGCATTAGGAAAACAATTCTCCAACCATTTCTCAAAATGATACTCTAGTTGCTCAGAATCCTCATTTGAAAATGATGACTCAACATAGTAAAAACGCCATATTTCTGAAAACGAACCTCATCTTGCGGGGGAATTTTGACTGCCTTACCAAGCTCAAAATGAAATTCTGAAGACACCACTGGATAGATTAGGATTTGTATATTTCGATCGACTATTCGAACGTGAAAAATGGCCTCTCCATGGCTTAGAAAATTGTGTTTTTCTAAAGTTGTTTTGCATATGACTGGAGTCGCGATTTCGGGTTTTTGGGATTCGGGGAAACAAAGCAATGGTTATTAAAATCTTCATGTCAGCCAAATCCCCAATGGACAAATCCCCTAAATAGATTTCAACTTTTACATTGCACTCTTTCGGGCCTTCGGGTTTCGGGTATCATGTCCTCAAGAGTTATGACATGCAAGGAATCCCGAATCACGAAATCACGATGGGATTAATTAGACGATAATCATTTGTTTTAATCTCTTAATTAATCATGATTAGCAATTAATCTTTAACCTTTCGTGGATTTAAGTGTCGGGACTTCGATAATACTTGATGCAAGAAATCCATAATCTCGAAATTGCGATGAGATGTATTAACGTTAATCTTTCTTAATCTTTATTTGACCTTGCTTATCCTTTAATACTTTAGTGAATTCGGGGATTGGGGCTGTAGTTGTTAATATATCTACGTCAGCGAAATCCCCGACGGCAAAAAACCCGGACTCGTGAGATTTTTCTCCATGTGGCTTAATTCTCGTTGTATGCGGTCGTTCCAATGCCAATGCTTCCATTCATTCTCCTAAGTGACCGAAAGACAAAATTTCAATATTTGTTACAACAGAGGCTCCATCTAGGGATGGTGCTTTTATGCAAAGCACCAAGAACAGTAGACCACGTTCCTTCATCCATTGGGCGACCTGAAATCATCCTTATCAAACTCTGAACTCTGTCGCTTTACTTGCACCTTTTTGAAACAAAAAACCGCTTATGCATTCATTGGGCTATGGAGTCATAATGCTTTAAAAAAAACCATATTGGATTCCAAACTAAACCGGAAACATACTAAAAACCATTGTTTTACTCTAGTGCTCAAAGTCAAGCTTATTTATATACATCACCTACTCTAATCGATATCACTGCTTTGTTCAAGTATAGGAAAACTTCCAAATCAACCAAGCGAGTATCTGACTAACAAACTTAGTTATACTTCCATCTTTGAGAAAAAGGATGACAGGAGCAACTGCAAATTTCAAAACATGCCCTGGGAGCAGGTACTTACAGTTTTGAAATTCAAACTTCAAGAAGTTGGAAATAAAAAATTCAATCCCCCATTTTGACTCCATATAAACTGCTACTGGATCATAGAAGGGAAGAGATATACCACTTTCACAATTAATCCATACTTCCTCCTGTTGGGCAAGCTGTCTGAAATGTTTTTGCGCACTTCGTCCACTGCTAATTTTTTCTTCCACTGGTGCAAAAATGTCACATTGAAACTTATTGGTTTGTCGCTCAATGCTTGCTAAACAGGGAGGATAGATCATTTGTTTCAGTAACCCCTCCTTATGTCCTTCACCTGCTATCCAAAGATATTATTGGTAGCTATCATACATAGGCTGATCTCTTTCATGATGTTGCTGATTGATTTCCTGTTGAACCAAATTTTCTTGTTGCTCATCATCTTCAGAAACACTTTCACTACATTCATCAAACAAAGGAGGACTGTTGTAAATTTTTGTGTGTGATGAAAAATAAATCTGCTCTTCTTGTTCTTTTGGATATTCATCATAAACAAGTTCATCAGATAACTCAGGAGTGTCATCAGTTAGACAAATGCTAGGAATATCAATCGTGAAGCTATCTATCTCATATCCACACTCCTCCAAATCACAGTCTAAAGTATCTTCGAATAACAAACATTCTTCAAGGTTATTAAACATGACAACCCTATCTTCTTCATGAAACAAAACAGTGTCTACAAGATGATCCTCTGGCCGGAAATCATCATCATAAATTGGTTTACTAACTTCCTCTAAAGTTCCATGGCTGTCCTAATTTAAACTTAGATTTTCATTTTCAGTAATAGAAGAAGTTTCACTCACATGTTCAGGAATCTCTGAATGTTGTAGATCTATGTAAGCAGGGGTTGCAACATGACTGTTCAGGAGCAGATCTATCTCTTCTTTTGTTAAAGGAGGCGGTGGTCTATGCAATTTATGGATCAAGCAACTATTTTTTTCTTTCTCTTCTGCATGTTGACCATGATGCTGAATATCTTCTTCTTGAATGTGATCACAAGATCTATCATATGCTACTTTTTTATTGGCCAACTCTTCTTCATATTGATTATCTTCATTGACTTGAGAAATTTCTGATATTCCTTCCTCCTCTTCAAGAATATGTGTTTGATCTGTTTGTCTTATAAATTCTATATTACAACAATCTTCAAAAAGTATTTCAGCTGAATAGATTCTTTTACAATGTTGATGAAAAAGTATGTGAAAATCTTTCAATGAAGGAATACTGGAATGAGGTAAAGTTTTATACCAGAGTCTAGCATCTCTTTCCAACGAAAACATAAACAGTTTCATGAGGACATCTTCATGATGTATATTTAATTCATCCATGAGCTTGTGGAATTCAAACAAGTGTTGGGTGGGATTGTCGTCCGCATATTCTCCAAATTTAGGAAGGACATATTCCCAAACTTTAATGTCTAGAGCAGTGTTTGGAAAACCATAAACATTTGCAAATTCTAGAGGAGCAAACCTTGCAACAATCCGAGTGGCGAATGACTCCAACATTTTGAGACCAGTGGAGTTGCCAGTGAATCATGTAGAGTCTTCGAACCAATGAGTCGCCAGGTGAATGATCACAGCCAATTGAATGCCTATCCCTTGTTCACCATCAAGAAATAGATCTAAACTTTTTGTCGTATCCCAGGGAAGATAACTTCTTTCCTCCATCCCTGACAACGGCGCCAGAAAATGTTGTCACAAGAGTTTGTTCTAGGCTGTAATAGAGCCAATCCTTAACACAGTTTAAATGAAATAAATTTTGTCACTCGGACTTGACTTGGGTTGCATGCAAGTAAATTTCGAGATAACCTCGAACCACTTTTGATTGGAAACTGCCCCTTCCAACCCGAGAGGGATCTCTCAAAAATATGTCACAATAGGATATTCAATAAGCTTAATAGTGGGCAGATCTGTGGGTAACAAAAAGTTTTGGGTTTTTAGGGTTGATGGGTTGGACCGAAAAGTAATCCATTGGGCATGGAGTCAAATGATCAAGCAAGTAATAAGAGTGTTTCGGCAATGGAAATCCATGGATAAGAGGCGAGATAGAAGTTGATTATAGAGGGAAGGATTTATAAAAAGTATGGCAACAGAATAAAGAAAAAACATATCAAAATGCAAGGAGCACTTAGCAATGAGTGAATTCCAAGCATAAATGAGTAGAAAGAGATAGTTGGGACAGAGCATTTAGCAAGGATGAATTTTGAACCTTCATATCTCTGCAAGAAACAACCTATAACCTGTCCAACAACAGAGAATCTAACAAACGAATGAATTCCATTACAAAAACGGTTACAAATTGGGAAACAAATGGAAATAAAACCAAGTGAAATGATGTGAAAACAAAGCAATAAGACATTCTCTGCAAATACAATCACAAGAATCTCTGATATAGATTGAAAATACTATGCACTCTTTTATTAAACATGAAAACAAGTGTTACAGCCCAGGAGTACTACTCCTCTCCCTTCCTCCTTTTACAAATATGCCTCATATATGTATTGAGGTCGAAATCCTCTCTAATCTAAAAGATAACAACAATTACAACCAATTCTTGAAACTTTCTGCCATAGAAAATGGGCCAAACCGCCGAAAACTAGGGCTGCGGTTATGGCTTTGTATCTCTCGAATAGCGAAAGTTTTGTATAAACTGAAAGAGCCTTTTGTGCATCTGTTTATTCTAAGAAAAAACCTCTCTCATTTCCCTGAGACCCCTTTTCATTTTTCCCAAATCTGCATTTAACAAACATGTGTCAAAGAGGAAAATATGAAATCTGAAAATTAGGGCTCGGAGATGGATTTGATTATCCCAATCTATGACACATGTAGAAAAAAGAACCTATCTTGCGGGGGAATTTTGACTGCCTTACCAATCTCAAAATGAAATTATAAAGACACCACTGGACAACTTAGGATTTGTAGATGTCGATCCACTATTCGAACGCAAAAAACGACCTCTCCATGGCTGAGAAAATTGTGTTTTTCTAAAGTCGTTTTGCATATGACTGGAGTCCCAATTTCGGGTTTTCGGGATTCGGGGAAATGAAGTAGTAGTTATTAAAATCTTCATGTCGGCCAAATCCCCGATGGAAAAATCCCCTAAATAGATTTCGGCTTTTACATTGCACTCTTTCGGGCCTTCGGGTTTTGGGTATCATGTCCTCAAGAGTTATGACATGAAAGGAATCCCGAATCGCGAAATTGTGATGGGATTAATTAGATGATAATCATTTGTTTTAATCTCTTACTTAATCACGATTAGCAATTAATATTTAACCTTTCATGGATTTAAGTGTCGAGACTTCGATAATACTTGATGCGAGAAATCTTGAATTGTGAGATTGCGATGAGATGTATTAACGTTAATCTTTCTTAATCTTTATTTGACCCCACTTATCCTTTAATACTTTAGTGAATTCGGGGATCGAGGCTGTAGTTGTTAAGATATCTACATCGACCAAATCCCCGACGACAAAAAACCCAGACTCGTAAGCTTTTCCTCCATGTGGCTTAATGCTCGGTGTATGCGGTCGTTCCACTGCCAATGCTTCCATTCATTCTCCTAAGTGACCGAAAGCCAAAATTTCAATATTTGTTACAACATATCCATCATGACTTTTCTTCAAGGATGATTACCCTCTCCTCATGGTGCATGCTCTATTTATATCATCTCCAAGCAGTTGGAGACGATTGTGTACGGGTTAAAGGAGTTAGGAAACTGTCAAAACCATAAATCAATGCACAATAATGTAAAATTCTATTTTTTTGAGCATTTAATGATATGTACATGACTTTATTTAGACACAATCATGCATACATGCCTTGCATCACTGTTAGGGCATGTATAAGTCAACAAAAAATGTTTTTTGAAGAATACAGAAGAGGTATATGGAAATGATGTCTACAGGTAGGAAAAAGAAAAGGCCAACAAAGTCATCAATGCATATGTGGTGGCAATTGATGCTATAAAAATCCCTTATATAATGGCATATCAATGACTTACCAAAATATTGTTACCATTCCTATGGGTAAATCTTGATGGAAAGAAGAGCTTCCAAGGGGTGGCTTGGAACATTTTTTTGGCACGAAATTGGAGACTTGGGTTCTCGAAGGTTACCAATAAAAGTATCGTTGTATTTTAGTAGCTATTGAATATTTAACCTTCCACAAGGGAAGTATGTCTCACCCAAAGTGTTGCCGAGACTTTTGTGTAATAAATCGAGTTAAAGAAAACACACCATCAAGTCCAACGCATTACAGTACAATTCCATAATTAAAGGTAATGATATCATAACATTAAAATGATTATACCAGTAAAAAAATTGAACAATCTGTGTTGCACAACATTAAACTAGTAAAACCATACATTAAGAAGCTTGTTTAAACATTAGCACAACTAGCAATTACACATAATATATTATCTTATCATAGATGATCATACATGGAATACATTCCTTCCTATCAAGACTTATACAAATGAATCGACAATGAGGGATTCGATCTCGACTCTCAAACTCTACACAATTGTAGTTCCTCCTCAATAATGCTTATTAACAACAAAACCCCAAAACCCCAAAACTCTGAACAATAATAGAAGAACCAATGGAAAACCTAGAACAAAAACTTAGAACAAAACCCCAACCCATTACATAACTCCATGATTTATAACTTTTCTGCAAGGCTTATTGGCTTCTTGATTCCATTGTTACAATTTCTTGATTCCACGTCCATTTGGCATGCTCTCGAACGTTCCAAATATTTCCGTTGATTTTCCCAGCTGACTCATGAATCTTTTTCCTTGTTGGCGTAGTGGAACTTAGCTTTCCACCACTTGGATCCACTACAGGTGTTCTATATTGTTCCACAAAACTTGGCGGTCTTCAAAATGAAGGGCCCAATAGGCATCGACCACAATCCTTGACTCCTCCTGAGTCAACCTTAAAATACCCAACCTACTAAAAAACATATTAAAATTGCCAAACACAAATAAGTTTAACGAGGGAAACATGCCCCTAATTTCTCATGCATCTAACATCAAATTTAAAACTATGCATGCAACTAATTTAGAAAACACAACAACATTCAAATAAAATATATACACAATGGAATTAACTATCAAAATAGAACATAATACTTATATGATAATAAAAGATCCAATTGGCTACATACAAAGGACGTTCCTCTCAACCATAATCTTGTTGTTCTATTACTCTCAATAACAAGACACCTCAAGTTGGGGCTATGATTCCAAAAGGAAGTTTGGTTCTCTTGGATATCCATTGTCCACACATAGTATCCCAAAACCAAGGTTTCTACTCCAACCACAATTCCAATCCACTAGCTCTCTTTCCCCTCAAGCTACATAACCCAAGGAATGAGATCCCCTTCTTTGCCATGTTGTCCCTCAAGATATCCTACTTCCCTCCAGGGCTCCATCACAAGGTTGTATAGGAACTCTTATAGCTGGGGGCTCCAGGAATTCTTAGTTGTTCCAAGAGTACTCACAACAACCTTCTCAAGGCTCTTGAGCCATTTCCTTAATAGGAAATGCATTTACATGCATACATCCTATTTCTTGGCATCAAACCTACCCCTCTTATGGCTGTTCTCAAACAAAACATGGTCGGTTCTCTTTTCCAGCACCCAACTCCCCTCTTGCTACCCAAAACATGCTTGTAAAATCTATCACAAAAACCCTCTTGAATTTCCTTTTCTCTCATGCAAGTTTGACTCTCACATTTCCCAACAAGTGTTTGTATGAGATGACTTTTCCCACCAACCACTCTTACATGTACTCACTACTTCCTTTGATAATTCTAAGGATATAGACATCAATATTACAATGGCTTCTATCAATAGGCATGTGGAACCCCTTAGACCCCTTTTAGCCAGTTCTCTTGTGGAATCATAGCCCCCATCATTACCATCCCTCTCATATGGTAGCTAGCAATTTAATTTTGTTAATTACTTTAAATGTACAATATACATAGCTTGACCCTAGACCATATTTATCATTATAGGCTCTTCGGCACGAGACATATCAACTCACCATCCTAATTAATATTTGCACAATTGCATTATAATTTATGAGGATTAAAACTAGGGATGTTACATCTTCATTGATCTTTGGTTAAATAGTTTGAACTAGGAATTTGTCATAGATTACATTCTTTAACCAAGAAACATGGAAGACTAGATGTACATGTGAATATGGAGGTAACTCCAATTTGTAAGCCATACTTCCAATCCTCTGCAACACCTTATTGAGACACAATACTTAGGTGCTAATTTATTGTCCTTATTTTGTTGCTTGTGGGACATTTGTTTGTATGGTTGTATCCTTAGAAATACCCAATCCCCCACTTAAAATTCCCTTTCATTACAAGAAACCAAGTGTTATGCCCCAAACAACCAAAATAAGACACACACACACACACACACACACAGAAGTAACTCCATGCTTTGAGAAAGAGAGAAGAATGAATATGAAATCTCTTTGAGGGAGTAACCTCCTTTTACAATAGAACAAATGTATAAGATGAGATGATCCTAAAACTAGGTATCCTTGGTATATACATAGGAGACTAATGGTACAATTAAAATTAAAGGGTTTAGTTGAAAATACTAATATAACAATAGAAATACAACAACTCAATATCTTGAGATTTACATGGGGCTTTATGATTAACATGGGGATTTGTTTGAGGGATTAACATTTGGCCTCCCAATGTATAGTCAATATACAATACTATCAACAATTCCTACATGGGCTACTTGGCCTTCTAGAGTACCGAAAATTTCTAGCCTTATGACCCATTTTATTGTAGTAGAAGCAAACCAAATATGCTATGTCATACCTTTTAAGTTTGTGATGATGCTTGCCATCTTGGTTTCTTGGTCCCCCAAGATTTGGAGTGGATATAGATGAAAAATCATTTGTTTATTTCTCTCTTCCAAGCATCTACAATCATCTTTGAGTGTCTCGCTACACACTCCTTTTCTAGATTCCTTTTCCTCCATGTGAATGACTTCTTTTCCAATTTCTCTTGCATTGAAAAAGGTGGTTTGAGCTAAACTTGTGTTGGATTATTCTCCACCGAATCCTAGGCCTTCATTCTTGGGAATTTTTTTAGCTACAATGGGAATCAAAATCTCTTTGCCTTCCTTGCCTATCCCTTGGCCATCATATCCCATTTTCCTCATGAGCTTGGAATTGATGCCTCTAGAGGTTTTTTCAAAGCCATTGAAGGTCTCTTGAGGAAGGGTTTTGGAAGGTGAGTTTATCATGCTTGACTCCTCCATGGTGCTAGCTTCCGCAGTGGAAATGAAAGGGGATTGCTTGGTCTCTTGTATATCTTCTTGTAGTTTCTTCAAGGCCTCTTTCTTCACTATCAAATCCCGATATAGTTGAACAATCACTTTAGTGAAGCTCTCCTCTTTCCAATTAGCCAGTTGAGTGAATTTCTCCCCCAATTGCAAGAGTTGCAATATGTTCTTGTTTAATTCTTCCGTCATGATGGTGAAGGAGTCCTAGCACTTGGAAAGTTCTTTTTCCATCTCATCCACTTTCTATCTTCAATATTGACTTTCCTATTGGATCTCCATGTTGAAGTCTCTCAACTCTTCTAGCTTCTCCCTCTTCAAGGATTTTCCAATTTCAATTGCTTCAAGGTCTCTGACAAACCTGCTTTGATACCATATGATTCGTAAATGGTAGGCCTATGGCTTGTTCATTTCATCAACACCAATACCAATTGCAGAATAATAAAAATACTATATCTCATCTTTTCACTATTAGACTGTAAAACATTTCTCTATAGGAAGATTATACCTCAATCAAAATAGACGTTATGCATTCTTACAATATTGTAGTTTGGAAACCATTATCCACTCATCCATTACCATTCACCACAACAACAAAAAATTTGAATTGAACAAAGATAATGTAAAATTGATTCACCGTGGAAGAGGACTCGAGCTATGCAATGGTGTTGTGGGTATATTTTACAATAGCCGGAAATCAGTGTAAGTGATTAATGACAACACCTACTAATAGTTAAAGGACCAATAAAATTATTTTGGTGTTGTGGTGAGTGGGAATGAGCTCATGAATTTTTCATCTACTAACCATAACAAAACTTTCAAGCAATATAACACACTAGATTCACAATAGCAATTAAATGCACCCTAACCAAAGAGATTTATTTTTCTTGGGAAATTCCTTACAAAGAGTGAGCTATGCATTCTCATAAATCTCATGCATCATTACTCACTAAAAAAAATGAAAATGGCGATGGCTCAGAGACACCTTCTCTCATCGTGGACAAGCTCCTTCACTCCTTCATCCTCCAATGTTCAAGCAAGTTGCACTCTTCGAGCTCTCATATCTACTCTTCAAGCTTCCCAAGTTCTCTTTGTGTCTCCCGTCGATGTTCTTCTTCACTACAACCTTGATTTTTAATGGGTTGCCTAGGAAGGCCGACCATCACAATGGTTCATTTCTAGGTCCAAGTAAATTTTGGCCATTTTATCAACTTGCCAAAAAAATAAAATAAAAAAACAATTACATGCTTATTACAAATTTACAAGAGGTTTGGAAAGGATCCAATTGAGATAAATATTAAAGAAACAAATTTTTACTTATTTTTTGAGCTTATTACCAAGATGTTAGTTAATTAGTGAAAAAATTGCTAGTAAAAAATGGAGTAAGTTAATAAGTGGACAAACTATACTCCTTTTTTTGATGGAAATTCTTCTCCAAACTAGGCATGCATAGTTCCACTGGATTGATAGAACTTTAACAATGAAAGTTTGACCCAAAGGTTATGGTCCATTTCAAGACAATCGAAATGGTCAGAATTTTGAAAAAATGAAAATGAATGTAATGAGGTGAAACTTTGCTTCATCTAAAAAAGTGAACTTATCCACTTAAACACTTAGTCCATTAAAAGCTAATAAACATTCGAAAAGTATAAACTAATTAATACTTACTAATAAATAAGAAACGCCCCACAAATTAATGTCAAAATTATAAAAACCTTCTAGTTTTATCTAAATCTTTTACTTGACCCTATAAACTCAACAATACAACAAAAACACTATTACATCAAACTTGTTTAATCTTTCTTTTCATAGTCTTTAGTTTATGATGACTTGGCCTTGTATCTTTCTTATACCATCTACATCTCCTTGCTTTCCCATATGCCTCTTCTATTACCCTCAATTCAATGAAGCATTTTTTTTACCAAAACGAACTAAGGTCTTCAATACATCTTTGAGCCAGGGTCACTACCAATATAGATAAAAGACGTAGTCATTTAATTTCAATCAATCAAATTTATTTTATGTACCAGTTTCATTATCCATGCTTGAAATATGTTTCCAATCTATATAATATTTTTACATAAGAAAAATTTCGAAATTTGATTTTTTAATATAACCATATCAATTTAGAGTTCTCTTAGATTGATAGGATCGAGGTCATGACTTACTCCATCAAATAAAATAGAAGAGTTCATAAGGAATATATATATATATATATATATATATATATATATATATATATATATATATATATATATA
>ML819134.1:65746-83297 GCA_009831015.1 Picea engelmannii | reverse complement strand
ATGATATTGAGCAGTTGACATTCTATACTCTTGCATTCGTCTTTATATGATTGTTAAACCTTCATTATGCAACATGCACATGTAATAACCGACATGCAACCACAATAACCAACATGCAAACACAATAACCGAAGAACATCTCATTCACACAGCTAAAACGCATTCAGAAACCCCCAGTGTATCAGATCTGCACGCAAGAGCAGCAGAACAGTAGCAAATATCTTGATTAGTCGGATCAAGGATATTTCGGAGGGATTTCTTCATTGGGCTACAGATGAGCTAGGGCGTTTTAGTTCAGTGCAGAGGGCAACAAAGGGAGAGGGTGCACCACAGTTTGGGCACTTCTTTCTTTGGTTCTTGTGGCAAGGCTCGTGAGGAGCTTGCTATGTATACAGGTTCCATCGTATTTCATTACTTGTTGTATCTCTTGCTTTGATCTCATTATATAGACATATATCCCAAACTGGTTTTCTCCGGGGGGTTTTATCCAGGGTCATGTTGACCAAAAATACCCGTGTACAAAAATGCATGTGTTAGTCTCTTAGATCTGTTCATTTTCAGCTATAAAGATCTTTAGGTGTGTTGTACTTATTTTAGTATGCACGTGCTAACTTCTGGTTACTAAAACTACATGTTAGAGCACCTAAAATTGGAAGTGCAACCGTAACACATCAACAAGAAGTTCTTGGACTGTTGGCTATCCTAAAACAACAACAAATACTTTATCAAACAGTTGAAACTTAGAGTCAATCTGTGGTCAAAGACAGACCCAGTTGACAAGCTTGATAGGACCTGAAAATCTTCATGGTATCAGAGCCGAGGTGGTTGATTTTTGAGCAGTTTGGACAGCATATGTGTTGGCTGTCATATACATTTTCTTGGCAGAATTTTGTGGACAGCCATTGACTCATTCAGTGGTTGTTAGAGGGCATATTTTTGTAAAGGACAGTTGGGCAGTTTTTGGCACTTGTGGACAACCTCTTTTCACACCTGCATGGACAGGAGTGAGGCTGTAGTTGATGACCTCTTTTCACACCTACTGACTAGGAGTGAGGTTGTGGATTCACTTGCCTCTTTTCACACCTGTGTTGACAGGAGTGAGGCAATGTTCCTTTGCATTGCGAGCATCAGAGTGAGCACAGTTGGCAGACATGTCAGTATCTCAGATGCGTGTGGAGGACACGCTAGCTGGGGCTAGCAATTGGTCGCCTTGGAAGGCGAGGATGGTCTTTGTCTTAGAGGACCTCGAGCTATGGGACATAGTCGAGGCAGTTGTTCCTCCCATTCCTGTCACTGCACCAGTCTTGGTGGCAGAGTTCCGGAAGAGGAACAACAAGGCAAAGAGGATTATTTGTGATGCTGTGAGAGATCACATTATTCCCCACTTGATTGGCAAGACTTGTGCATACGAGATGTGGGCATCTTTGTGCAAGTTGTACGAGAGATCTAATGAGAACTGGAAGATGGTTTTTCATGACAGACTCAAGGGCATTCACATGCTCAAGGATGAGTCGGTTACTTCATTCCTTGGTAGATACACACATATTAGAGATGAGTTGGCAGCCGTCGGAGAGGTTGTGAACCCTAACTCTTTGGTGAGGCAAGCTTCAGTTACTTCATTCCTTGGTAGATACACACAGATTAGAGATGAGTTGGCAGTCGTCGGAGAGGTTGTGAACCCTAACTCTTTGGTGAGACAAGCTATGAATAGCTTCACCAAACCGTGGGGTCCATTTGTACGGGGCATTGTTGCCAGGGAGGTCATGCCTACATGGGAGAGGATGTGGGATGACTTCGTCCAGGAGGAGATTAGGCTTGCAGCCGAGGCTTCCGGATAGCAGCAGTAGATAGTTTCTGGTGACGAGAACCTTGCTCTTTGGACAAAGGGCAAGAAGAAGACTGGCCGTGGAGGTTGGCAGGGTCCCAAGTTTGGGGCCCCACCACAGGGAGGAGAGAGCAACAACAATAGTGGGCAGAGGAGAGACATGAGCACAGTGAGATGCTTTGCTTGTGGAGAGATGGGTCACTATGCAGGACAGTGTCCCAAGAAGAAGAAGAAGCAGCAGGATGGGTCAACAACGACAACAAAAGAGATAGAGTTTAGTGATCAGTTTGCCAGAGAGTGTGCATTCATTACTACTTTATCTGCTATTACACCATCCAACATAGTTGGGGAGACTGAGTTGACGAGGACCGACTGACGCACAACAGTGATTCAGAGGGAGATGATACTCAGTGTCCCTGGACATCCTCAGAGTGGGTGACTGGTCCACCCAGTATAGCTACAGTTTCAGAACAGTCGAGCAGACAAAGAGTTGGTGCTACTGCTTCAGTGCATCAGAGGATGATGAAGAGGAGCAACAAGGCACCACAGAGGCTTGAGCCTCACATGGCTTATGAGACGGGCAGAGCAGGTTCTGGATCCACTTCAGGTGGACGTGACTTGGCGAGAGGCCAAGTTCATGACTCTTGGTGAGAGACCAAGAGGGGGAGACTCTTGGTGAGATGCCAAGAGTAGAGACTCTTGGTGAGAGGCCAAGAGTAGGAGGAAATCCTTGGTGGGAGACCAAGGCGGAGATCTTCGGTGTGATGCCAAGATCTAGGTGATCTTGGATAGATGGAGAGTCAATGCCATTTATAGATCATACAGACTGAGTAGATCTGTGACAGAGTCCACTTTCAGGGATCAGGGTACAACCATACTCACCGAGCATATGCTAGGAGGCAACCATGTCCACTGCAGGGATGATATTGGTGGTGACGAGCACTTTCCTCGGTAAGAGGGAGTGTTGAGATTTGGGTACCTTGGAAAGTGGTCCCCATGTGCTTATGAGTCTCTAAGCACAAAGGGGGAAGACTATTACCNNNNTACTTTACTTTATGATTCTAATTTCACTTTGACTTAGGAGATTTAAGTCAAAAGTGAAATATGTCACTTAAGTCATAAAGTGACAATTAATTCACAATGTGGGTGAATTAATAGACATAAAGCAACTAAGGAAAGTGGGTTTCCTTAGTTAGATTTTAGGATGAGATCTCACCCATTGATTAGACTTGGCTAGATCTAATCTAGGCCATTGATCTTTTAGGGTTGGCTCAAAGAGGCTAAAGAGAGGGTAAAGGTATTTTTGGAGACTCATTCTTCATTTTGTGATTTTTGGAGAAGAGGAGAGGGGCGCATTTCTTGAGGAGAAGGAGGGCGCACTTCATGAGGGTTTGAGCAAAACCCTTGAGAGCTTGAGGAGAAGCTTGTGGTTGGTTTGGGCTTGCATGGAGAGCATTTCCATGGAGCCATAGATTCCATTTTCGAGAGAGAGCATTTTCATGGAGGAGGGGTGCATCTTGAGGAGGAGGGCGCATTCTTTTTCCTTCATTTGCTCATCAGACGAGGAGGACTTGTTAGATTGAGATGAGATCTGATGCATAGGGAGAGGAGAGCTTGGGCGCTTGTTTCTGTGGAGAGAGACATTCAAGATCTGGCTCTATTTATTTCTGGTGATCATTTATTCTAGGAGGAGGGCGCACGTGTTGAGAGGATTGGCAGCTACCTGGTAGCAGATCTACTTGGAGGATTCGAGCTCTGACAGTTTTAGTGGAGAGGCGGCACAGGAGAGGACATTCCTGTGGAGGTATTTCTTCATTGGGCTACAGATGAGCTAGGGCGCTTCAGTTCAGTGTAGAGGGCAACAAAGGGAGAGGGCACACCACAGTTTGGGCACTTCTTTCTCTGGTTCTTGTGGCAAGGCTCGTGAGGAGCTTGCTATGTATACAGGTTCCATTGTATTTCATTACTTGTTGTATCTCCTGCTTTGATCTCATTATATAGACATATATCCCAAACTGGTTTTCCCCGGGAGGGTTTTATCCAGGGTCATGTTGACCAAAAATACATGTGTACAAAAATGCATGTGTTAGTCTCTTAGATCTGTTCATTTTCAGCTATAAAGATCTTTAGGTGTGTTGTACTTATGTTAGTATGCATGTGCTAACTTCTGGTTACTAAAACTACATGCTAGAGCACCTAAAATTGGAAGTGCAACTGTAACAAATCAACAAGAAGTTCTTGGATTATTGGTTGTCCTAAAACAACAGCAAATACTTTATTAGACAGTTGAAACTTAGAGTCAATTTGTGGTCAAAGATAGACCCAGTTGACAAGCTTGATAGGACTTGAAAATCTTCAACTTATAGATGGGGCATGGATTTTATTTGGATGTCCATAGGCATTTGATATACCATGGAATTGTTCCAAGTTTGTGGCTACTGGAGGGACCATTCCATGTTACTGAAATGATTGATAAGAAGATGTTCAAGGGATTGGCTCTTACATTGATTCTACCATGAAAGATTGATAAATCCCATGAAAAATGGCTTGAGATGTGTTCCTTGAGAAGTTGAGGATTGTACGTTCATACTTGAGGAAGGAATTGTACTTTGTTGGATTTATTCCCACAAAGTGGACATGTTGGCTAGAGTTGAGTGTAAGAATGATAGGTTGGGGTTTTGAAATGAACAAAGTTCATTTACCAGTACCAAATGAAGTGAGCAAAGTTCATTTACTAAATATCCAACATAAGAAGGAAAAAAATTGAAATTCATATAGGATAAGAAATAAATATATTTAATAATGAATGGGAGATGATGATGATGCAATGCCATGTGACAGTGTACTTATAGCATTGACTATTCACAATAGTTGATACGTCACGTCCCTTAGTTAAGATGTGTTTGTCTATTTATTGTCGTTATTTGTTATTACTATTATTATTTATTTGATACTTATTTATATATCTATGTTCATTAGTTTGCCCATTCCTTCAAAGATGCTTTGTCCTCGAAGCTTTTTATGAAAAAGCTCTATGTCTTTGTTCTGGCTTGTAATGTCTTCTCATGATTCTCTGTTCTTGAAGCTATGATGGTTGACAACACGAGACGATATGAATCACAAAGTGATGAACATAACTGTCTTATTGTTAAAGGGTCAGACCACCCTAATTGAATTTTCTATAGAATTGTGTGGCGATGACTTCTTTGATATTGGAAATGGTAAGATTTCACACTTGAACTTCTCTTCAATACAATAGGATCTTCCCTTAGCTTCTCATATTGACTTAGTCTTTGGTTAGTAAATTGAATAATACGATGATTTTTATAATTAGGATGATGATAAGGCATCCTTGTATCTTGTGTCTTATTTTTGGAAGTTTTATCTTTTGATACCTTTGGAGATAAGATTTCAATATAAACATCCTTTTGATTTTTGATGTCAATTGGATTTGTATTGGTTCCTTTCTCCAAGGTTTGGACTTCTATCTAATGACTTCTCTATTCAATGGGTTCAGTCATTGTTTCTTTATCAATCACTGATTCCTTGCTCAATGTTGGTAAGTTGCTTTAGCATTTCTTTGCCGCAACTTCTTTTCACTTTTTAACTTCTTAATCTGTGTGATCAAGTTTTGACTATGATTCTTAAGGCGAGAAATTTCTTCATTTATATCAACGATAACCTTTTCAACTTCTTTCTGCATCTTTTGTATTGAATTTTTATTCCATTGAAGGATCACCTTTGAGATATCTTTAAGGTCTTTTGACAAGTGAGCTTTTGAGCATGACTTCATTGTAAAGACCTGCAATGTTATCTTCTTCTTCTTCTTATTGGAGAACGCCAAGCATTTCTTCTCCACATTTAAAATTAAAGTACCCAATGTTTCCATCTAGGTTGAATCTAGAATTATGTCAACTTTGTTTAGATATATAGTTGTAACGTTGAATTGGGATATGAATTTATGATCATCAATTGTTAATTGTAAGTCCCCAATTTCATATTGCTTCTCGTAAAAAATGGTTTTCTTTTTTATTATACTTGGCTCTAGAACTATTAATTGATTCACCAAGTCCATGCAAATGTGATTTTTCTCGTTGTTTGGGCAAATAGTGATGCTAATATCCTTTCCTTGAATAATCCCCTTAAGTTTTAATAGAGCATTAGTGAATCTTGTATAAGTATGAGGGAATCTTTCTTTTTTTCTTTGCTAGACTCCATTTTGTTTTAATTTTTTTTTTTTTTCAAAGTATACTCTTGATAATATTTCTTGGATTTCTTGTAATGCCCTTTTGATAACCTTTTTTGTGACAACAAAAGTAGCCTTACATCCACTATATGAATGCTTTCCTAAAAAAAATGCCCTCTCTTGATTTGGAAATTGCTTTATATATATGTATATATTAAAAATAGATCTTTATATCATAAAAATAATTTGTATGCTCCTCATAATATTGTATACCTTTATTAAATTCCCTCGGCTCACATTAAGTTTAGCCTTCTAATTTGGAACTTCCAATTTTAATGTGGTTTGTTTGTCAACTTTAGGAAACCTTCTTGTTGTTAACCCTATAGCCATGTTCATAGAAGGTGGTGGTAGACTTGGGTAAATATACTGCTACATTAATCCTTCAAGAATGAATTTTTCCACTACACCTTCTACGAAGCAGCGTGGTGATTACTAGATAAATGTAGATGTGTCGAAAGAATCCCGAGTTTACCTGATGACAAAAATTGTTAGGATATGTGGACACTTAGGAGTTAGTTAAGATCAACTTGGTGTAATGTGTCTTTAGGTAAATGTGTGTTTCTTAGTGTGTTTCTTTAGTATGCATTAGTATGCATTTGTAATTATTTAATTCGATGGTCACAATATGTTCTAGACATAGAGTAATTCGACGACTCATATTCTCCTCGATCTTAATGGCTACGTTGATCTATGGCTTAACACCCTATTGGTCTATGCTCTCTATTTACAGAGCATGGAGGGTCATTTGCTGATGATCGATTGTGAGAAACTCTCTTGTAAAATATGTTTCTTTTGCATTAATATATTTCCTCATGTGGCCAGGTTGGTTGGGGCCATGAATTGTTTTCCTCTTCGAGGGTTTTAACCACGTAAAAACATCGGTGTGTGATCTTTGATCTAGTTGTGTGAGTGATTACTGAAGGTGTTCGTCTTGTGTGAGAATACCTTGTTTTGTCAAACATGGTATTAGAGCCCGTTTGACTGGCTCTCGTTGTAGATCAAGATTTGAAGTTGTGTTGCCGCACTTTTGTTTTCTTCTATTTCTGTGCATTTCTGGGCTGAGAGGATTGTTCCACTGAGTCCAAAGTGCTTCTTTTAGTTAGAAACACTTTTCATTTCACTCGAAAAGGTTTGCCCCAGATTCTTGCCATTTTAATCATATCCCAAGGTATAAAGCCTGAATATGCCATTTAATTTTTTTTTTACAGAGTTAATATTTCGTTTTATTGTTTTTATTTCTGGGTTGCTAGTCTTTCCAGTCTATGTATGCTTTTTGTTGTGCACTCTGTGCGATCTCAACAAATCAGAAACATAGCGGAAAGTGTTTTCTCTTTTGCGTATGCTCTTTGCTTTGCATTGTATGTGAGCTCAACAAATCAGAAATAGAGAGAAAACTTGCATTTTTCGGGTAAGCTAACTGAGATCTAACTCCATTGTTGTTAAGATTCATTTTTTTTTTGAAATTTAACTTGTTTTTGTGTAAGCACGTGAAAACAAAGTTTTTTTGGGTAAGCATGCACTTCGAGGCAGAGCTCCAACAACAACAACAACAACAACAACAAAAACAACACCCCCATCCTCTATCATTAAGATTGTTGTGTGTTTTGTTCTAGCTCACTTGGTTAAAAGTTGTTTCATTTAATAAGAGGTCTTGAGTTCAAGTCTCTTTTTTAAGTTACTTTTTGAAAAAATTCATGCAAACTTGAGTTATCTCATAAATTCATTGTAAAGTGCATTTATCTTAAATTATAAAAGTGAATCACTGTAAAGTAACTTTAATATTATTTTTTTGTTACTTTTTGTATGTAACTTTAATTTATAAAGTAACTTCATTGTAAAAGTGATTCTCATTTATTCTATAAAAGTGGGTTACTTCATAAGTAACTTAGATGTAAAGGTGAGCTTATAGGCAAAGTTAGAGGAGGAAGGAAATTTTGTGCATCCATCACCACATGGGCCAACTTCTACCTGCCATGTCGCTCTTTGGTTACTGTTGATGCCTTTTTTAAAAAGGGCATAACTTTTGCATCCGAAGTCTGTTTTAGTGCCGTTTTGTTTTGAAATAACCTATTTTTTTCGAGAGCTTTCCATCAAGACCAACAATTTTAGCTTTTGAATCCATATTATTTGTTTATTTTAATATGGCTTCTCCAAGTGATCTTTTGCTTACTAGTACTAACTACTTCTCATGGAAATCCCATATGTAGGATGTATTAAGAAGTAAAGGGTTGTACCAGATTACCTTGGGAAAAGAATGAGCCCCCACTGATACCGAAAGAAATCCAAATGGGATAATAAAAATGACGAAGCACGTGGACTAATCAGAATGTCCATCTCTCCTGATTTATGGTTTCATCTTCAAGGAGTTGACGACCCAGATGAAGCTTGGGAAAAGCTTGAAGTTGTGTTTGGTAAACACAATATTATTCGAGCTCACCAGATTGAAAATAAGTTAATGACTTTAAGTCCCAATGATTTTCCTTGCATTGAAGATTATTAACTAAGTTCACAACACTTAGAATTTTGCGTAAAGATTGTAACATAGATCTAAAGGATGACCATTGCATATATGTTATTTTTGCTAAGCTTGGTACTACATATTTTGTGTTTGTATCTACCTTTTATGCCACTAGAGAAGCTCTAGGAGATTCTTATAAAGAACCCACTCTTGAGTCCTTTTGTGATTCTCTGAATAGAGAGCAAGATAAACTTTTGCAACTTGGAGTAATCAACACTGCATGTATATCTAACAAAGCCTTGGTGGCCCAACAAAAAGATAAATCCAAGCATCCCAAGAAGCAACATCCTCGCAACAATAAGCAAAACAAGGGTCCCAAACCCTTTCTGCCAACTTCTAGTCCTAATGGTGGCAACGAAGCAAAATCCAAAAATAAGAAGATTTATAGGCATTGCAACTTTTGTGGGTGAGATGTGTTAGAAATGATAGGTGTGCTTGTTTAACCATAGACAATATAGCAGTATTGTCACCCAACCATAGGCCTAAGCCACCCCCGGGCACCTTAACCTTGACAAAGATTAATTCTGGAAGCAAACCCTAGGCCTAATAGCCAATCAAGGTAGCGTATCACTCTCCAGAGCTAGCCTACCAAGCAGAAAGTCCAAACCATAACTAAGAGAAAGTCCAAGCCTAAAACCAAAAATACAAGTTGCAATAGCTTCAACTGTAGCTACTCTCCAGACTTACGCACTTACTAAATTTCTGCAGTGCGCACTAAATTTCTGCAGTTGCGAGCTGTGTGTGTCAAAATGAGCTCTGGCATCCTGTATTTATACTGCTTTACCTTAGCTGTCTAGGTCGACTTCTCTTTCTGGAGGCTAGAAACTCAATATTAATTATTCTCTTTAGTCGACTTGTCTTCTAGGGTTATGTCCAATGCTTTAGGGTTTCTTCTTGCTTCCCGAAATATTCTATTCTTGTCAGGGTTACACGTGGAGGTTAATACTTCCCACAACTAACATAATATCAACACTCCCTCCTAGCTAGGGAGGTATTGAAAGCAATGGTCTTGAGCACAAACATACCATTCAGCCGGTAGCATCATCATAGCCACACATGCTATCTCATGATTAGATCACGAGCACCATCATCACTGTCAATATCATCTGATAGCATCAACTGCATCATCTCTCGAAGCCATACTCCATCTGAGTAATCAGGCATGATGTTGAATAAGTCACTCACTCCACAAAGTGATACAAGAACCATTCTTCTAATCCGGACATATGTCCTAGAAGAATAACTATTTCAACAGATGCTGGAAACCACGCCATGGGCTACAAGGACTATTCTTCTAATCCAGACATATGTCCTAGAAGAATAAATGTCCTGGACCATTTTTCGTCTGGAGAATGTCTGTCCACCAGCACACTGACTATCCATCTAGCTGATAATCATTTCCAACACTATTGATAATCTACATGGCAATTAGAACAATGCCATTCAATAGAACACAACTGTGTCTATCCATAGTAGTACACAACTACTATCCAGTGGTACACAACCACATCAAGTAGCACACGGCTACTTAATCAGTGACACATAGTCACAACCAGTGGAACACATCCATCATAGTAGCATATATCTACTGTCCAGAGACATACAGTCTCCATAACAATCATATCATCTGATATCAACTTGCATAAAACAATATCATGATATAAACTGAGTCATCTGAGCCATTCTTCCACTCACATCTGTGAGATCTGGAAGAGCATCTACCCTCAAAAGGTAAAGCATCAACCATGGTCTATCTGGACTATTCTTCTCAAGCATAGAAGAATAACTGTCCCTGATTTCTGAGCTTGGACCAATCACCTAACTGGGCCATTCCTTCGGCACTAGTCATAGTGCAACCTGGAGAGAATGAGTCTACCCTAGGGAATGCCTGTCCCTGATCGCTGAATCTGGCCCATTCCTCCGACACTAATCATAGTGCAACCTGGATAGAATGAGTCTGCCCTAGGGAATGACTGTTTGGACCATTTCCTAATGGAAATGACTGTCCTGCACCAACCTCCAAAACAGACCATTCTTCGAAACTGATCACAACTGTGAACTTCAAAAGAATGACTGCCCAGCGAGGCGGACCATTCTACTTGATCACTACTCAAAGTGACTGCCAAGAAGAATGACTGCCCTAGACCATTCCCCCACATTGGCCACAAGGGGAATCGTTGTCTATGGTACATCAACAATCTATCGAACCATTTTCATTACGAAGATGACTTTCCGATCTGGACCATTTTTGGAACTGGAAAATGCCTGTCCGTCATAAATCTCAAACCACTTTCCAAATTGGAAAGGAACTGCTCATCTTGGACCATTTTTGGAACTGAAAAATGACTGTCCATAAATCATCAACACATCAGTTCTCCCTCCCAACCTGGGAGTAATCTCTTCCTTTTTCAATAAGGAAGTCATCTCCACAAGCCCCAACTTGTTTCTTAAGTACACAACTTTTTAATCTTGGACAGAGGCTTGACCAAAATATCTGCTATTTGCTCATCTGTGGAGATATATTGGAGAACCACTTCTCTTTTCTGGACTTCATCACGAAGAATGTAATGCTTGATCTCAATGCACTTCGGTCCGTCATGGAACACTGGTTTTCTCTGAAGGCTTCATATAGCTCTGATCATTACAATATATCATGGTCGAATTCAACACTTCTGTTTCCTGCTAACTCATGACATTGTGGCAAGGCTCAAACTGAAACATATCCAAGTAGCACTTCTTCTGTCATCATGAGAGTTTGCCATGGATTAACAATCCATCATCCCAGACTTTTGAGTAACTATTTTGATACACTATCTCTGTCATAGAAAGTTTTCACCATGCTTCTGTTGTATATGAGATACTCTGCATCAGGTTGTTTGAATCCATACAATGTCTTCCTTCTTATGTCTGCATACATGGGTCTTTTTCTGGTATAAGCTTCTTTCTCACTTGCTTTATTTGGGAAGAACAGTCTTTTACATGTAAATTTCAATCCATGGATACTGGTGAGCTGTCCTTATAGTTTTTCTCTCTCCTTCTGGAAGAACCTTTGAATCTCACAATGCTTCCATTCACAATTCTTTTTCACATTTTCTTACATACACTATTCTTTATCATAACTTCCATTTCTTCTGCTTGATTTCTTCTAGTGGGTTCAAACCAAGCTGGTAGTCTTGTGATTCTTGGTATAATAACTGGTTGTTCTGGATTTTCTTTCTTTCTTGGAATCTTCATGTTCTTCCTCATGTTTCTCTTTATCTCTTGGGTCCATGGAGTCTTCTATAGATTCCATGCCCTGAAGATTCCAACTTCTTCCTTTCATCATAGGATCATGAATGTAGATGGACAACTAAGGATACTTTAAGGCTTCTTTTTGAACATGTGCTGCTTATCATGGCTGCTACTTTCAATGGGAACATGGACATATACTTCATAACCTTAATGGATCATATCATTTAGGATTAGCTCCCTCCTAATCCTTGCTTCATGCATGAATGCATGCTCTTCTTTTGGAATTCTGTAATTAGCTTTCTCCATCTAAGAGAGTCCATGCTTCCGTCTGCATCCTTATTGCCTTATGCAAAGTGTCACAAGTCTTTTTTTAATTTCCTCTTGATTGCTGACTTCTTTATGTTTTGACTTCTTCTGGGTCTCTACAAGTTTGATTCTGATTTCGGCTTATCTGACAGTTGTTACTTATATAATAGCTTCCACAGGAATTGTTACCAAGGGTTGTCAATGTACTTCATCTTTTCATGTGTATTGCTTGACTTGTAGTCATCGTGATAGCAATCCTTATCTTGTTATTCTTCCATAGGTATTTTTTCTCTTGAACATATTATCTTCTAAGAAATAGATATGCAAGATATGTACAGAAACTATGTAAACATGGTATGTACAAGAACTTTGAATAATATTGTTACCTTGACTTAGAACAAGAAGTCTGATTTATCCTGCTTGGCCTTCTTTGAGGGTTCCCTTTCTTCGACAACTGATGCTTCGTCTATTTCCTTCCTTAAGCCAAACTTCCTCTTATTCCTGAAATTCTTGAATTTTGCTGTGAAGGCTTGATCATCGTATTTCTTTGGGGATTTCTCTTTTGTGCGAATCCTTGATTCTTCTTGTGCACAACAAGTCCAAAGTTCTTCAAGTGTGAGATACTCCTTTCTTGTGTTCATGCTTGCGGCAAATGCATTCCATGTCTTGGGAAGGCTGTTGAGTACTATATTTACTAGTTCCTTGAAATGATTTCTTCAATAACTTGTAGTTGATCTCTTAACCGAGAGATTCTCACAAAGTATGATGTTATGCTTTCATCATCATTCATTTTCACGTCACGAAGCTCATTCTTCAAACTCATTACTTGTCCATTGTTTCTGACTGAGAAGAGATTAGTTAGGGCATCATACATCTTCTTAGATGAGTCAAGATGAGAGATGTAGGGTATCAAGTGGTCTTTTGCAGAGTTCACTATGATCATGGCATTGATGTCATTGTCCTCAAACTTCTCCATAACTGCAACGTTATGAGGTTCCTTCTCTTTTCCTTCTTCAAATTGTGGTTCCATGATCTTTCCTTTCACGATATCCAACACTTTATTCTTGGCAAGGATGAGGTCAATCCTTGTCTTCCATGCTCTGAAGTTAGAAGCCCCTTCTAACTTGTTTTATGACTTCATAGAGTAAGTCATGTCTGCTTTGACTTGGTTAACCTTTGACTTTGACCAAAAACTCAAACTTGACGTCTTAGCTTGCTGAGAGTACCAGTAGGTGCGCTAAGTTAGGGCGCACTAGGCTATCCAGAAATTAGGTCAATCTCTTCACTTAAGGTGCCTCAACAAGAGCGTTAGGGTTTCGTTGTTGCAACAAAAACTTTGACTGCAACTGCAACTGTAATTGAGCAAATCCTCCCAACCTATCTTCTAGCGGTTAAATTGTTCGAAAGTAGTGTGGGTCCATAACCTGTTAGAAATAATAGGTGTGCTCGTTTAACCATAGACAATATAGCAATATTGTCACCCAATCATAGGCCGAAGCCACCCCCGAGCACCTTAACCTTGACAGAGAATAATTATGGAAGCAAACCCTAGGCCTAATAGCCAATCAAGGTAGCATATCACTCTCCAGAGCTAGCCTACCAAGCAGAAAGTCCAAACCATAACCAAGAGAAAGTCCAAGCCTAAAACCGAAAATACAAGTTGGAGTAGTTGCAATTGCAGCTACTCTCCAGATTTGAGCACTTACGAAATTTCTGCAGTGCGCACTAAATTTCTGCAGTTGCGAGCTCTGTGTGTCCAAATGAGCTCTGGCATCCTGTATTTATACTGCTCTACCTTAGCTGTCTGGGCCGACTTCTCTTTCTGGAGGCTAGAAACTCAATATTAATTATTCTCTTTAGCCGACTTGTCTTCTAGGGTTATGTCCAATGCTTTAGGGTTTCTTCTTGCTTCCCAGAATATTCTCTTCTTGTCAGGGTTACACGTGGAGGTTAATACCTCCCACAACTACCATAATATCAACAAGATGGTCATGTGGAGTCTAATTGTTTTAAAAAGATGGAGGTCTTAGAAGCAATGATGAAGAAGCACAATATCAATCTTAATTCTTCTTCTTCTACCTCTTCTTCTCATGGACATGCACTTTCTACTTCTCATTTCTCCTTCAATGCAACTTCTACTTCTTCTTTGGATGAGTGGCTTATTGATTATGGAGCATCTTATCATATGGCTAAGGATAAAGCCATTTTTTCTGCTCTTAATGAATGTAACACCAAACAAATATTTGTTGGTGATCATAGGTCTCTTAGTGTTGTAGGGTCTAGAATAGTTCGGGTAGATAATGGTCATTTCAATGACGTATTATGTGTTCCAAGTCTTTCCTGCAACCTTTTATCTGTGTATCGGATCACTCATTCAGGTGAAGGTAAAACCATAGAGTTTTCACTTCACCAAGTTGTAATGAAGGATCTAAAAGATCCTAAGCTTGTCCTAGCAACTGGAATTGTTGATGATATTACCAGGTTGTACAAATTTGACAACTTTGGGTCATCATCTTTTCCATCAATTTTTGTTACTCATAGCGATGACTTGAGAAAACTTTGGCATGAACAGTTTTGGTCATCTAAACTATCGCTCATTGCAACAATTATGTAATCAACATATGGTGACTAGTTTCCCTCTCATTTCTTGCAAAGATGGTGTTTGTGTCGGTTCAAGGAAACAAACATCAGGACAATTTTGACAAACGTGCCTTTTGGCATGCCTTGGCCCCTTTGCAGCGTGTTCATAGTGATTTATGTGGTTTGCTTTCTTCTCCTTCTTTCTTCGGGTGCATGTAATTCTTAACTTTCATTGATGAATTCTCCAGAAGCACTTATGTTCACTTCTTAAAACTTAAGAGTAAAGTTTTTGACATGTTTTTGGCCTACAAGGCCCTTGTAGAAAAAAAATCTGGACATTGACTTCAAAGGTTAAGAACAAATAATGGAGGCAAATATGTGAACAACAAATTTACAAGTCACTGCATTGCACAGGGCATTCAAATGCAACATATTGTTCCATATACACCAAAACAAAATGGTGTTGCTGAGAGACAAAATCACATATTAAAGGAAATGGCTAATTGTATGATCCAATATAAAGGATTAAGTCTTCATTATTGGGAAGAAGCCATCAAATATGCAAATTACATAGTAAATCACACTCCCACAAAGGCAAGAGAACGAGGGAGGGCACTGAAGTGTGTAATGGAGGAAATCTACCTTTGTAGAAGAAAAGCACAAGAATGGTTGTTAGACTTAGCTAGTGGTAGCATACACAACAAGAGGTTGCAAGTAGATGAAGCAACAACGAAGGTGACCAACCTGCTAACAAGAGTTTCTCAGGGCATACCCTTGCTTTTTCCAAGCCATCGAAGAAAAGCAAAGAAATTCCACTTGTTGAGAGTCAACTAGGTATCCCTCAAATATTTTCCTTGCAACTTGTTATTTCTGGATTTTTTGAAATTTAAAATTTGGATGGGATTGATTCGTCTGTTTTACAAATGCAAGTGAATGATGTGGAGAATGTACTAGACCAAGGAATGGAGAATCCTGTTGAGGATATCTCTCTAATTGATAATTCAAGGATGTTTGAACATGTGGCCCAACCCTTGTCTAATTCTCCACCAATTGTGAATCCATCTACTATAAATGTACTTATGCTAAATCCACCACCCAGTTCATCTGAACAAATTGATCAAGTACCGATGCAACAAACTAAAGTTCACAAAGGGCAAATACAAACATGTCTTATGCCTAGTAGAATCCTTTGCAGATAGTAGATTGGGGTATTTACTATTGATGCTAATTTTGCTGAGAATTTTCAAAGAAAGAAAGCTAAGGTAGTACAAGACCCAGTGAAATCTAAGAAGCTAGTGATACCTGTAGACATTCTTATCCATAGACTTGGTCAAGGCTTATTTTACCACAAACATGTGTTGATATTATGGTAGTTGCGGGAGGTATTTACCTCCACGTGTAAACCTGACGAGAATAGGATATTTCGGAAAGCAAGAAGAAACCCTAATGAGTTGGCTAATAACCCTAGAAGACTCATCGACTCAAGAAGATAACTTGTATTAGGTTATTAGCCTCCAAGAGAAGAAGTCGGCTAGAAGAAATAATATATACTGAACAGACAGATACCCAGAATGAGAAGTCGGCCCAGGCAGTTAGCCAGAATTACTATAAATACAGGAGGCCAGTCTTCATTTTGGCAGGCAGTCTCAGAATTGCAGAGCAACACTTGTGCGCACTGCAGTGCCCAGTTTTGTGCACAGGTTTGGAGGAGAGCTGCCATTGCAGCTGTTGCAGCTAGCAGATCACGTTTGGCTTGGACTATCTCTTGGTTAGGGTTTGGACTATCTGATCAACTCTTGTTGGTGCGCTATCCTCGGGGAAAGGTGCACTACCCTTTGTTGGCTATTTAGCCTAGGGTTTGCTTCCGGAATGATTCTCTGTCAAGGTTAAGGTGCTCGGAGGGTGGCTTCGGCCTATGGTTGGGTGACAATAGTGATATTGTCAATGGTAAAACGAGCACATCCATTATATTCTAACAGGTTATGAGCCCACACCTCCTTCATTTAGTCTAACTGCTGGAAGGAAGCATAGCCATAAGGATATTGAGCTCGTTGAAGAACTGCCGCTAGGGTTTCTAGCAGGAGCAGTCACCAAAAGCACTGCCGCTAGGGTTACTAGCAGTAGCAGTTGCATAAACCCTAATCCTCTTGTTGAGGCACCTTAAGTGAAGGGATTGACCTGATTTCCGAATAGACCAGTACGCCCTAGCCTAGCCCATCTCCTGGTACTCTCAGCAAGCCAAGACGTCAAGTTTGAGTTTTTGATCTAAGGTTGACCAAGTCAAAGCAGCCATGACTTACTCCATGAAGTCAAAAAACAAGTTAGATGGAGCTTCTAACTTCACAGCGTGGAAGACAAGGATTGACCTCATCCTTGCCAAGACTAAAGTACTGGATATCGTGAAAGGAAAGATCGTGAAACCAGAGTTTGAAGAAGGAAAAGAGAAGGAATCGCAGAACGTTGCAGCTATAGAGAAGTTCAAAGACGGTGACATCAATGCCATGAGTATCATAGTGGACTCCATAAAAGACCACTTGATATCCTACATCTCCCATCTTGACTCATCGAAGAAGATGCACGATGCCCTAACAAACCTCTTCTCAGTCAGAAACATTGGACAAGTAATGAGTCTAAAGAATGAGCTCCGTGACACGAAGATGAATGATGATGATAGCATAACATCATACTTTGGGAAGATCTCCCAATTAAGAGATCAACTACAAGCTATTGAAGAGATCATTTCAGAGAAGGAATTGGTAAACATAGTACTCAATGGTCTTCCCAAGACATGGGATGCATTTGCCACAAGCATGAACACAAGGAAGGAGTATCCTACATTTGAAGA
>ML819134.1:55196-65696 GCA_009831015.1 Picea engelmannii | reverse complement strand
ATTTCAGAAATACAATGCTTCAACTGTCGAAAGTATGGTCACTACAAGAATCATTGTCCCGAGCTAAAGAAAAGGAAGGAGAAACACGAAGCATCAGTTGCTGAAGAAAAGGAACCTACAAAGAAGACTAAGCAGGATGAAAGGGACTTCTTCTTCTGAAGGTAACGATACTCTTCTTATTTCTTGTACATATCTTGTTTGCATAGTCTCTGTACATATCTTGTATATCTATCTCTTAGAAGATAATATGTTCCAAGAATAAGTATACTTATGGAAGAACAACAAGATAAGGATTGCTATCATTATACAAGTCAGATAATACACATGAAAGGATGAAATACATCAAACAAATCATGTGGAAGCTATTACAAGATAAGTTGATATCAGAATCAATCATGAAGAGACTTAGAAGAAGCAAAGACAGAAAGAAGTCAATAATCAAGAGAAAAATTGGAGAAAGACTTATGACGTTTTGCAGAAGACAATAAGATGGAAGCGTGAACACCGTTAGACGGAGGGAGCCGATTATATATTGCAAAAGACAATAAGGATGCAGATGAAAGCGTGGACTCTGTTAGACGGAGGGAGCCGTTTATATGCACTCATACATGAAGCAAGGATTAGGAGGAAGCTCATCCTATGATCCATTGAAGATGATGAAGTATATATCCATGGTAGCAGCCATGAAAGACAATACGTGTTCAGTTCAACTGCAGAAGAAGACTTCTTTGAAGAAAAGCCTTAAAGTATCCCTGGTTGTCCATCCACATCCGTGATCCTATGATGAAAGAAAGAAATGAAATCTTTAGGGCATGGAATCTATAAGAAACTCCATGGACCCAAGAGCTAAAGAAAAACATTAGGAAGAACATGAAGATTCCAAGAAAGAAAGAGAAGCCAAAACAACCAGTCATTAAGAATCACAAGATTACCAGCCTGATATGAACTCACTAAAAGCAATCAAGCAGAGGAACTGAAAGTTGTGATGAAGAACAATGTATATATGCAAGCATTGCAAGATCTAGAACTAGAGGTTCTCCCAGATGGAGGGAGAAGACTATGACGATTACTTGTTCCAGTAAACCAAACATACCTCTACATGAGTCTTTATATCATCCGCAATATCCATGGGTTGGAGTTCTACTTCAGATGAATGCAAAGAATGTGCTCCAGAATAATTGAACAAAGAGCATATGAAGAGCAACCTCAAGACTTTGAGGCATACCAAAAAGAGACCCTTGTATGTAGATAGAAGAAGATAATTTGGTGGAGAACCTCTAGTGCATAGCAGAAGCGTGGTGAAGATTTTCTATAACAAAGATATTGTATCAAGATGATTACTCAGAAGATCAGATCTTATGATGACAGAAGAAGTGCCACATGGATATGTTCCAGTTTTCCAACAATGATATACTTTATTGATCAGAGCTACATGAAGCCTTCAAAGAAGACTAGTTTCCTAGACTGAAGTACATTTGAAATCAAGCATTACATAATCCGTGATGAAATCCAGAAAGGAGAAAGTGGTTCTCCAATACATATCCCCACAGATGAGCAGATAAGCAGACATTTTGATAAATCTTCTGTTCAAGATGAAAGAGTTTGCGTACTCAAGCTGGAGCTCGTGGAGACAACTTCCTTATTGAAAAAGGAAGAGATGACTCCCAAGTTGGGAGGGAGCACTGATGTCTTATTGATTGATGGACAATCATTTTTCAATTCGAAAAATGGTCCAGGATGAGCAGATTCTTTCCAGTTCAGAAAGTGGATTGAGATTTCCGACGGACAGACATTTTCCAGTTCGGAAAATGGTCCAGATTGTTGATGTACCATAGATAGCGATTTCCTATTGTGGTTAACATAGGGAGTGGTCTAGGGTAGTCTCTCTTCTTGAGGGTTACTCAAGAACACTGGCCCGCCTCGCCGGACAACGATTTCTCATTGTGGTTAACATGAGGAATGGTCCGTTTTGGAGGTTGGTGCAGGACAGACATTTCCTCTTTTGGTTAACATGGGAAATGGTCCGGACAGTCATTCCTTAGGGTGGATTCATTCTCTCCAGGTTGCACTTTGTTTAGTGCCGAAGGAATGGCCCAGGGTGGGAAATGGTCTAGGTTCAGCTATCAGGGACAGACATTCCTTAGGGCAGACTCATTCTCTCCAGGTTACACTTTGTTTAGTGTCGGAGGAATGGCCCAGGGTGGGGAATGGTCCAGGCTCAGAAATCAGGACAGTTATTCTTCCTTGCTTGAGAAGAATAGTCCAGATAACTCATCATTGATGTTTTACCTTCTGAGGGCAGATGCTCATCCAAGATCTCACAGATGTGAGTGGAAGAATGACCAAGATGATTCAGTTTACATCATAACATTGTTTCTGTGCAGGTTGATATCAGATGATTGTTATGAAGACTGTATGTCTCTAGACAGTAGATGTATACTACTGTGATGGATGTGTTCCACTGTTTGATCAAGTATCTGTGTGGTAGTGTACCACTGGATGGTAGTTGCATACTACTATGGATAGACACAGTTGTGTTCTATTGAATGATATTGTTCCGATTGCCTTGAAGACTATCAACAATGTTGAAAATAATTATCAGCCAGATGAATGATGAACAGAGATTTCCTAGACAGAGAATAGTTCAGAACATTTACTCTTCTAGATTAGAAGAATGGCTCTTGTATTACTCTGTGGAGTGAGTATCATGTCTGATTACTCAGATAAAGTATGGTTTCGAGAGATGATGCAGCCGATGACACTGATAGTGGTCATGACATAGTCATGACAAAATCTATACAACTATATTAATGCTACCGGGTGAATGGTATGGTAGCTGCGGGAGGTATTTACCTCCATGTGTAAACCTGACGAGAATAGGATATTCCGAGAAGCAAGAAGAAATCCTAATGAGTTGGCCAATAACCCGAGAAGACTTGTCTGCTCAAGAAGATAACTTGTATTAGGTTATTAGCCTCCAAGAGAAGAAGTCGGCCAGAAGAAATAATATATACTGAACAGACAGATACCCAGAATGAGAAGTCGGCCTAGGCAGTTAGCCAGAATTATTATAAATATAGGAGGCCAGTTTTCATTTTGGCAGGTAGTCTCAAAATTGCAGAGCAACACTTGTGCGCACTGCAGTGCCCAGTTTTGTGCGCAGGTTTGAAGGAGAGTTGCCATTGCAGCTGCTGCAGCTAGTAGATCACGTTTGGCTTGGACTATTTCTTGGTTAGGGTTTGGACTAATTGATCAGCTCTTGTTGGTGCGCTATCCTTGGGGAAAGGTGCACTACCCTTTGTTTGGCTATCTAGCCTAGGGTTTGCTTCCGGAATGATTCTCTGTCAAGGTTAAGGTGCTCGGAGGGTGGCTTCGGCCTATGGTTGGGTGACAATAGTGATATTGTCAATGGTAAAACGAGTACATCCATTATATTCTAATAACATGCAACATGGGATAATGAGAAGTCCATCGCAGGAACCAAATTGGTAGGCTTGGAACCCTTACCATAAACGGATTTTTGGACTTTTGAGAACTTGACGACTTAAAGTTAGGTTGTAAGAAGTTTTTTGAAATCCAAGATTATCAAGAACTCAAGAAGGAAAATGCTCATTTAAAAAAGAATATGAAGAATATTACACAATCATCACAGGATGAATTGCATTCTCTCTTTGATGAACCAAATTACTTGCAATTGCCCCAAGATTAAGGAGTAGTGCGTATAAATACTTTAATGAAACAACTTGGGGTCAGGAAAAATTTATAGGAGTATGCACAACAACAAGCTTAGGAATTCATGGAACTGATGAGAAAGGCCATAGATATTGTTGTTGATGTAGAAAATTGGGAGAGCTAAATGCATCACATAATGTTGAATCTTTGGTCATGGAGAGAAGACATGGAGCCATTGCCTAGGAGTATGGTTATGTTTTACATGGAATATCTTGCTTCAAACTTGTCTATAGGACATTGATTTTTTTGTAGCCACAGTCAAGAATATTTTTACTTAGGTTAAAAATAAATCAACAACACTATGTGATACAAGCAATGTCATGCTAGGCATTCATGTATTGTTAGAAGCGCAAATAGACACCTTGCTAAAGCAAGCCAAAAAGTACAAAGTAACACTATGTAAAGAATAGTTTGACAAAAGGTGTAAGTTAGATGCAGAAGAAAGAGGCATTTTGCCAATGATATATAGTTCATACCACAAATGAAAATCCTCAAGACATGGTTGAAGAATAGCCTAAAAAAAGATCTAGAGCATGTTGACATGTGGGTGGAAAGAAATGTCCTCATGACAAGGTTGAAGAACAACCTAGAAAATATCTAGACACATTGACATGTGGGCAGATTAGAAATATTTTTTTCTACCCACATGCAACTTTGTCTAGATCTGTTTATGCCACAATGATTTAAAGACCTAGAAGGGCTACTTAGTGACCAAAATGAACCAATTAGGGTGTGTAAAGGGTCTAGGTGTCCAAATTAATGAGCTTCAAGTCTATTGAGACCTAAGCTAATCAATGGGGAAGGAATCGATCGAGGATAAACATCCTAAATAATCCTATGGGACAACTAAACTAGGTTGTATTGGGTTCATTTGGTGAATCTACTACTAAGCAAGTGTGTGACTCAATGGGATAAAGGAGGTAACACACCCTGAATATTGGGTTCATTTGGTGAATCTACTACTAAGCAAGTGTGTGACTCAATGGGATAAAGGAGGTAACACACCCTGAATAACATTATCATCGGGTGGAAGTGTGCACAAGTTCATGTGTATAGATTGCATAACAACCTCTGATATCTATACTACTATTCAAGAAGAGGTCATTATCGATGTTGATAACATTGACATAGGCAAAAAAATGGCGAGGGTCCAAAAAACATCTTCTTGGAAACATCGACGAAAAAATCGGCAAATTGCGACAAACATTAAAAAATACAAAATATATTCATTTTTTTTTCAAAATTTTAAACATATAAAGCAAGAACATCGGATAAACACATTGGCAGATAAATATGGAGAAAGCACTGATATATATGATGTAGTGGATGCCAAATAAAAAATGATACATCAAAGTCGATACTGAAGCTTGAACCTTGATAACTGTCCAATCAAGGACTGAAAAGTGGAGAACCAATACAAAATGACATCACATATAAAAATGTATCCCATCATCACGAGGTAGATGTACAATGACAAAAGAAACAAAAATAGGAGATAACTATCTGATATCAATGCCCTCTCCCCCTTTTTTACGAGAAAAGGTCATGAACTATTTTCCATGCCTGCCCCTGACAGTAGAAGGCCCTCGCCATACACCATATGTCTAACAGTGATTGATGGGTGTAGAACTAGGTGCATCAATTTTTCTAGAAGGTGGTGCCAATGCTAGCACATCACCATCCATGATGTCTTCGAGCTCCTCCTCCTCCTTTTGCTCCTCCTACTGTTGTTCCTCCTCTAACCATGTAGGTGCCTCCTCCATGATAGGCACCTCAGACTCCACCCTCTCACTTAGACAATACATCAATATTGTCTAGGGAAATGGAATCCACATCCGATGTTCTCTCCATTTGGCTCATCCATAGTCGGAGATTGTAGTGGACATACACCAAGTCATTAAGACATGGGATATCCAACCTGTAAGAGGGTCATAAAAAAATTAATGAGGTTCGAGGGTCATAATATATTAGAGGGTCATAAATGTAATTGCTCTGTTGAAGTTCTAAGTTCTAACCTGTTGTGTTTCTTTGAGTGTATTTTTTCAAATACACTCCAATTGCGCTCACATCTCGAAGCGTTACAGGTGTGACCGAGGATTCAGATGGAAAAATTCTGTAAATTTGGTGCCCTTGCACCATAGTTTCACCACCAAACATCTACAACAAATAAGAAAGAAAGAGAACTAAATTACATTTCATTACAGTGGAAAATAAAAAATAAAGAAAACATAATTAAACTTTCAAATAGAACACATAATTGAATTTTAAAAATCTAAAGTTCTAAATTCTAATGACTTACGTGGCATCAAAGTGGTCCTTTCATGAACAACATCATCAAAGCCAAATAGTCCAGTACCATCCCGATACATCTCTATCTCGTGATTGATTGTGCTACGAATCTTGACATCAGGTACCATCCTTTGAAGACAAGTAACAAGTAAGGAGCCTTTTCATCACCTTTCTATCAAAATCAAAGTTGCATTTGTAGGAAAATGCGGGGTTGAGGAAAAGTGTTGTTGCATGAATTGGTTGATGGAGCATCCCAGTTGCTAGCGGGGAAAATCCCCCTATACTAGGTCAATGTACAAGTAGAGCACTGACTTCCCTTAAAAGACAGTTCTATTCCTAAGCTACCCCAAAACTATCTAAACTGAAAGACAAGAGAAAGGAAAGAAGGTCAATAGGTGTACCTTTGGTCCTTGCAGCCGGTGTAGACCTCTTTCGCCTTTGCAGCTTCCTAGATTGTGGGTCCTCCCAAAGCTAACCTACAAAAGCTTAGGAAAACAATGCTACAATGTATACGATCTCTACTTATCACTTTCAATATTTAGATATAGTCATAAATGCATAAATCAATAAAAGCATATTGACACAATATTTTGGGACAAAAATGAACTCTTTTATTCAATATTAAGATCAAAAAGATTACAACCTTCTTCGGCAAATGCTCCGCGAACCAGGTCTGGGATCCTCTATTGTGGCTCCAAGTGCATCATTCCCATGCTTGCCTTTCACAACCAACTGATCTCTTGGGAAAAGAGAAAGGGTTGTATAAGGAGAAAGCGCTGGAGGGGAATGGTGAGGCCAAATTTCAGAAAGGGATGCAAAACTTGGGCTAAGAAGGGGAAGGGATCTTGGCAGATTTTTCTTATTCTCTTGCTTCTTGTTGTAAATGAGACCCCAAGACCTCTTTTTATATAAGAAAAAGATGGTTATTCGGTTTGGGGACGGGCTACAATGGGTAAAATGGTTGGGAAACCCTCTATAGCCCATAAATCTGCCGAATTCCTTGCAATTTTATATTTTTTGCAATTTTTGGAGGTAAACACGAGTTAACTAGTGTACAACTCACGTATGTACGCGGGATAACTAGTATACAGCTCGCGTGTGTACGCGGGCTAACAGTTCAACAGGGCACGTACATGTTCCAAAAAATAGTTTTTTAAGAAGAAGCCTCAACAGTATTTTGGCAAATTATGTAAGTGGAAAGGCCAATGTCTTGTATGCATATGTAGGGCATTTTTGGATTATAACACCAGTCCACCGACTATCAATCAAATCCCATAACATCATCTGTCTACTAAACCCAGGGGTACCCTCACCTACATAATAAGCTCATATAGTTTCTTTGGCACTATCCATGGCCTTATACAAATAGGCCATTGCGGGTTTATCACTATCAACTAATCTCAAAACCTTTACCGAAGGTTCACTAACTGAGCACACTTCTTCCACTCCTTCCTAGAAGGAGTCGATGTACACCAATCTAGCAATGGCTCTCCCATCCTCTCTCCTTCTATATGTACAATCACGCCACTCATCACAAACAAACATTTGGTTCAAGTCAAACTGACATTGAAGCAAAGATTGAAGAGTAACGAAGTTGGTGGAAAAACGTGTGATTACTAGATGCCACAACTCCCTGTTTCTGGTGCATCTTCTCATGAGGCTAAGAACGAAAGCATGGTTATATATGAACTTGGGGATGCTCCTAGCCTCATCAATCACCTCCTTGATGAAGGAAATTTTCTCCATATCCTCGAGCATCAAATCAATACAATGTGCAGTGCATAGAGTCCAAAACAATGAGTGGTGCCTCTCCATAAGCATCCTACCAACGATCACAAAATTAGCTGCATTATTTGTTATGATTTGCACCATATTATGCAAACCGATCTCTTGGATGAACCCATCTCTCAACTCACATAACAATGTTGCATCCACTGATTTGATAAACATGGTATCTCTAGGACAATGTACCAAGAAATTGAGAAGGGTCATGCCCTTCCTATCTGTCTAAGCCATCAGACATCACTGTGCATCCAAAGACCTCCCATGACTGCTTCGACTCCACCAATCTAGAGTTGATGTCCTCCTTTTCTGCTTGAAGAATTAGCCCCCACAACTCCTCATAGGTAGTGTTTTTATACCCTAGGTCAACAACGACAATGGCATCACACATCGGTTGCCAAAATGGATTGTTTTTGGTGATGTTGAGAGGTAAGTCACTCCAGAAAAGACATTTCCACATAACCCTGTCTGCTTATGCCTTCTCCCTTTTTTTAATCACCGACATGATGGGAGGTTGTGCTCCAACGTCGGTTCGTGGAACAAAAAAAGATGACCTCCCGGTAGGTGAATCTGTGGAGCCCCTCCCACTACCCTTAGTGGGAGATAGCCATGAACTTATTACTGCATGTTCGGCCTTTGTTTTCAACTGCCTCTTCTTTCTTTCTATTCTTTGCATGAATTGAATCATGTGCAACTCCCAGAACCTCTGGGCCAACCTGAGGAAAAATCCCAAAATCATGCCTGGGGAGTTTAGCCAAATGGTATTTCAACTTGCCAATCCCTCTTGTCATATGCTTCCCACACAATTTGCAACTCAATCATTGCCAATTTGTCCCATCTTCCGGTTCCCCTTACTGCCAAAATGTGTCCAAAGCCTTTGGCATATTTGCTATGGAAATGGATAGCTACAAAATTCAAACATAAGGCACCAAAAAGACAAGAAAATGACATTAAATCCCACTAGGAAAAAAATAACAGTCTATTGGTTTAAAAAATGAGACCTCTTGATTAGATTATTAGCAATGAAAATGACAATAAGAGGGTGGATAAAAAATTAAAATTAAGCTTGTTGTCCCATTAAAAACAACCCTTACATTGTTTTATGGGCATGGAAATCATGGAAAAATGACAAAAAAAAGAAGCAAATGTAGGCAAGCAAACATGCATAAATCTATGAAAAAAATAACGTTAACATGGTGGGATTTAAATACATACCTATGAATGGAACATTCAACACCGGTTGGAAAATGAAATTGAACTCTTGCTCCACTAAAAAATCCTTGATGGTGATGATGATGGTTGTTTAGCTATCTCCACAATGAGTGATGATGACCACAAGCCCAACTCCTTCCTTCTCCAGTAGCCAAAAAACACAAATGAAGAAAAATAAACCCAAAAATTGTTTTAACCCTCACAACTTCTGTTGCTCGACGATTTTTTCGATTGTTTTTTATGACACATCGTGATGTCAAGTTTTAAAAAAAATCGTGATTTTTTCGGGTCGAAAAATCGATGGCCTGAAAAAATTGTGATTTTTCGCCACATCGACAGAAACTTGCCGATGTTATCAACACCAATCCCTACAGAGGGATTAGAGACCAAACATAATAGAATAAACCAAAAACTTAAAGTAATATTCCTTGACCAAATAAAAACTCTTTTAATGATCTAGCAAACATATCCACCATATAGGGCTAGGACGAAGGTTGTAAGGCAAGTTGCTTTCTTATTATTCTCATCAATTAAACTCTTCCTTGGTTGAGGTAACTAACCATCTGGAGGGTCAAACACTTTGATTCTTTACTAGAACTCAATGCAATTGCTTGTGGTAGGACAAGTAGCATTTTGTTCATGACATATTTGAGCCATTGTGTTCAACTTGAACCTAGGTTGAAGGGAGAATACAAAGCGCCTATTTTTGCATATTCCACTTTCCTCTCTACTAGAGAAAGAGTGAAGGGATCCGAGGCATTAAAGATGGTATCATGTGTTTTTAGTCATCTCAAAGGGGTTGAGTCGTGTTGAGTTACTTAGTACTAAATTATATTAGCGATGAAACATGTTGTTGACCCATGGAATTTGATACAACCTAAGGGTACGATGGCAAGGCATGATTTACAACGATGAAACATGATATTGATGTGGTAGGGATTTATGGTATGATGGGGAGGTTTGGGACCTTGCCGTAGGACTTCCCTTAACAATACTGTTAGCTTTCGGGGTTACTCCGAAAGTGGTTACATCATGTTTGGGGGTGCTTGATGAGATGTGGGGTGCATGGTGTATAGTTAGCCCTTGATTGATCCATGATGGACTTGCACATTGGAGGTGGCTTATTTATTGGTTGCTAGACTTCATATGGATGCTTGATTGATATTCTTCCTTGGAGCATTAGAGATAACTTGGTGACATTCTATATGCTAGCCACATGGAAGAAGTTGCTTGCTTGGAGAATGCCTTGCATTGGAGGAGCATTTGGCATTCTGGAGGAGGGCATCAAGCCTTAGACAACATTAGGTTGCTTGGATGCTTGCATGGAGTCTTGGAGTTGACTTGGGTGTAGAAATTCTGAGGTCCTATGAGGTTGCCATCTAAGGTCTGTCCTTGACCTTAGTATGGCTCTAAGTTTCAACTGTATGGCTGTCTTCTTTTGCTGTTTTAGGACAGCAAACAGTCATCCCACTTTCTGCTCAATGT
>ML819133.1:81608-102347 GCA_009831015.1 Picea engelmannii | reverse complement strand
TGGGGCTCTATACAGATACATCTAAACTGAAATGGATTTTCTGGACATCTCATCACTCGGTGCTACCTATCGATATGATGTTAAAATCGAGTAGAAATTTAAGCATCAGAACAAATGGGATTTTGGTTCTGCAACAACCAAAGTATGACAAATACATCCCTAACAAACAGTCTCCCGAAAACTAGTCCAAGCCACATGAAAAGAAGGGTCACGGGAAGACAAAGAAGGACACCGAAAAATGATGCGATTTCCACAAAAGCTCCTGGCACAACACCGATGAATGTTGCTCAAAATAGTCATTGGTGGCCGAGATCAAAGATAAGGAGCCAAACCATGATTCACAATCCGATTATGAAAATAATGGTATAGGACAGATCATTGACACAGACACCACTGCTATTGTCGCAACCGTAACAATTCAACCATAAGAACCAACATATCCTGAAGAGGGGGAGTGCCTTTTTCATTCACAGATGTGGGTGAAGGGGACCCTGCTACATTATATTGTTTATATCGGAAGCTAGAAGAACCTCATCTCAACAGAGGTCGTCAAACAGTTGGGATTGTCGACAACACCACACCCGCAGCCATACAACATCGGGTTGCTTCGCCAAGGACGAGATCTCTGTGTCAGCCAACAATGTCGATTGTCATATGACATCCAACCCTTCAAGGATGAGGTAGTACCCCACTAGATGTCTGTGATGTTCTCTTGGGCCACCATATATGTGAATGTGCCACGTTGTTTGTGAGTCTCGACCCCACAATGTCATTGTTTCTCTGGGGGATCATCTCTACAGAATACCAGAGGTAGTTCCAACTACTGTTCCACCTAAAACATGCTGCAAGGTTGTATCTCATACTTCAAAATTCAGGTTCTTCACAATCTGTTCAAAAGGGGAACAAAAGGACACTGCAACCACTACAACTTCACCCCAAGCACCTTCTATCCAACAGAAGCAGGTGACAAAGTTGCAGCAAAGTGAAAATATTCCTTATGTACACCATCCTCTCATGTAGACCGACCTTTTGAACAGCCTCAACCTCAAAAGTTTTGTGACAAACTTCCACAAACTGAGCAACGCAACATCTCCAGTAAGACAAGCAACTCACCAAGATGCATATTAAACAAGCGCTTTTCCCTCTCCCCCGGGAACTCAACACAATGGAGACCATCAATTCCTAAGGAGGGAGGATTGATCCAGGTGGATATCGGTGGCCACCCACCTTTTCCGACTGGCTCAAAACAATTTTCTGGCAAATTTGACAATTTACTATTTTTAGCAGTTTTTAACTTTCAGGGCCATTTTGAGGGCCCAAATGAAGGTTTTTCAAGATCAAGGTTCTCAATGATATTCAAATTCATGATTGAGCCCCCAAAATGAATATCCTCAACGATACCTTTCCAACGAGCTATCATATGCCTAAAACGAAGATCGTATGCAAAAGTTACGACCCCAGGAAGTTGATGTACCAACTTATCCAAACGGGGCCCACATGCATTTTGACGCTTCATCTCCTAGGGTTAGGTTTTTGGATGTCTAGGACTTTTGGGCATTCATGTTTATTGTAAAAAGGCCTTCAGAGCCTCATTGTAATGATCTTCTTGCAAATGCGAGTAGTCGTCACATCTCTTCTCAGAGATAAGCTGCCACCATTCTATCGAGTCTTTCACTCTGTATTTTACAGTCTCTGTACATTTATTTCATTAATAGAAATCGTGTATTACTGTATATTTGTGTTTATGGTTGCATCTCTACTATATTTTTTTTATATTATTGAATATCTACGATATCTCTGTGCATTTCTTTATTATATCTCCGATCTCATTTCGTGCCGAAAATAATCCGCATCAGTGGTATAAGAGCAGGTTGTTCTTGGTCTTTTTTTTCAGTGCATGTCCCCGACGAGGTCTGAGTATAGAAAGTTGGGTCTCGAGCTTGTCTCTCTTGATTCCAATCGCTCTTTCACACCCAAGAAACCCTCAATGGCGGAAAAAAAGAAAAACGACAGAGAAGACGATCCTATCAGTCTATTGCTTGAGCAAGCTCTCATGTGACAGAGGGACGAAATGATGGAGAATTTTTCCCACATCCTTCAATGCCTGACGATAACAACAGGCGCATCTTCATCAAGCGACCACTTAGGAGGCAGCTTGCCTTTCAAGGTACAAGTTAATTTTCATATTCCTGTATTTGAAGGATGGATATATGCAGAAACCCTAGACAAATGGTTAAATCCGCTAGAAGGTTATTTCTTTGTTCACAAATTTTTCGACAAAAAAAATATCACCTTCGCACTCCTTAAATCTCTCCCCCATGTCAAACATTGGTGGGAAACTTATTGGGAGTAGAGTTCCACAGAGGAGTCTGAAATATATGGGGCTGATCCCACTTGGGATTTTTTTTGTGGATGTAATAAAGGAACAATATTACCTTATTGAAAACTATGAGGACCAGTACATGAGATGGACCACATTGTGGCATGAAAGGGGCCAAGCAGTTCCAGAGTTCACCAATACCTTCCATACCTTGCACACCAATCTGGGTATCAAAGACTTCGAATGACATTTTGTTCTGAAATACCGTGGGGCTCTACACAGATACATCCAAACTGAAATGGATTTTCTAGACATCTCATCACTCAGTGTTGCCTATCGATATGATATTAAAATCGAGCAGAGATTTAAGCACCAGAAAAAACAGGATTTTGGTTCTGCAAATCCGCAACAACCAAATTATGACAAAGACGTCTCTAACAAACATTCTCCCGAAAACCAGTCCAAGCCACATGAAAAGAAGGGTCACGGGAAGACAAAGAAGGACACTGGAAAATGGTGCGATTTCCACAAAATCCCGTGGCACAACATCGATGAATATCACTCAAAACAATCATTGGTGGCGGAGATCAAAGACAAGGAGCCGAACCTTGATTCAGAATCTGATTCTAAAAATACTGGTAAAGGACAGATCATTGACACAGACCCCACTTCTATTGTCGCGATCACAACAATTCAACTAGAAGAACCAACAGATCCTGAGGAGGGGGAGCGCCTTTTTCATTCACGGATGTGGGTGAAGGGGACCTCGCTGCATTTTAATTTTGATAGTGGAAGCCAGAAGAACCTCATCTCAATAGAGTTCGTCAAACAATTGGGATTGTCGACAACACCACACTGACAACCATACAACATTGGGTGGCTTCGCCAAGGACAGGATCTCTATGTCAGCCAGTAATGTCGATTGTCATATGGCATCGAACCCTTCAAGGATGAGGTATTATGTGATGTTTCCCCACTAGATGTCTGTGATGTTCTCCTTGGCCAAGCATATATGTGGAAACGCCACGTTGTTTATGAGTCTCGACCTCGCAGTGTCATTGTTTCTCTGGGGGGTCATCTTTACAGAATACCAGAGGTAGTTCCAACTACTGTTCCACCTAAAAAGTGCCACAAGGTAGTATCTCATACTGCAAAATTCAGCTTCTTCACAATCTATTCAAAAGGGGAACAAAAGGACACTGCAACCACTACAGCTTCGCCCCAAGCACCTTCTATCCAACAGAAGCAGGTTGACAAGGTTGCAGCAAAGCGAAAATATTCCTTATGTGCACCATCCTCTCATGTAGCCTGACTTGTTGAATATCCTCAGCCTCAACAGGTTCGTGACAGACTTCCACAAACTGAGCAGCACGATGTCTCCAACAAGGCAAGCAACTCGCCAAGATGCAGATTCATCAAATGCTTTTCCCTCTCCCCCGGGAACTCAATGCAATGGAGACAATTGCTTCCTAAGGAGGGGGGATTGATTCAGGTGGATATCGGTGGCCACCCACCTTTTTTGACTGGCTCAAAACAATTTTCTGACAAATTTGACAATTTACTATTTTTAGCAGTTTTTAACTTACGGGGCCATTTTGAGGGCCCAAATGAAGGTTTTTTGAGATCAAGGTTCTCAATGATAGCCAAAGGCATGATTGATCCCCCAAAATGAATCTCCTCGGTGATTCCTTTCCAATGAGCTATCATACGCCTAAACTGGAGATCGTATGCAAAAGTTACGACCCCGAGAAGTTGATGTACTAACTTACCCAAACGGGGCCCACATGACTTTTGGCGCTTCATCTCCTAGGGTTAGGTTTTTGGATGTCTAGGAATTTTGGGCATTCCTGTTTATTGTAAAAAGGCCTTCAGAGCCTCATTGTAATGATCTTCTTGCGAATGCGAGTAGCCGTCACATCTCTTCTCAGAGATAAGCTGCCACCATTCTATCGAGTCTTTCATTCTGTATTTTATAGTCTCTGTACATTTATTTCATTAATAGAAATCGTGTATTATTGTATATTCATGTTTATGGTTGCATCTATGATATATTTATGTTATATTATTGAATATCTGCGATATCTTGGTGTATTTATTTATTATATCTCCGATCTCATTTCGTGCTAAAAATAATTTGGATCAGTGGTATCAGAGCAGGCTGTTCTTGGTCGGTTTTCCTCAGTGCATGTCCCCGACAAGGTCTGAGTATAGAAAGTTGGGTCTTGAGCTTGTCTCTCTTAAGTAAAATCACTCTCGCACACCCAATAAACCCTCAATGGTGAAAGAAAAGAAAAACGACAGAGCAGACGATCCTATCAGTCTGTTGGTTGAGAAAGCTCTCATGTGATAGAGGGACAAAATGATGGAGAATTTTTCCCACATCCTTCAATGTCTGCCGATAGAAACATGTGCATATTCATCAAGTGACCACTTTGGAGGCACCTCGCCTTTCAAGGTACAAGTTAATTTTTATATTACTATATTTGAAGGATAGATGGATGCAGAAGCCCTAGACAAATGGTTAAATCCACTAGAAGGTTATTTCTTTGTTCACAAATTTTCTGACAAAGAAAAGATCACCTTTGCACTCCTTAAAGCTCTCTCCCATGTCAAACATTGGTGGGAAACTTATTGGGAGTAGAGTTCCACAGAGGAGTCTGAAATATATGGGGCCGATCCCACTTGGGATTTTTTTGTGGATGCGGTAAGGGAACAATATTACCCTATTGGAAACTATGAGGACCAGTACATGAGATGGACCAAACTGCGACAAGAGAGGGGCCAAGCAGTTTCGGAGTTCACCAATACCTTCCATACCTTGCACACCAAGCTGGGTATCAAAGACTCTGAATGACATTTGGTTCTGAAATACCGTGGGGCTCTACATCCAAACTGAAATGGATTTTATGGACATCTCATCACTCGGTGCTACCTATCGATATGCTGTTAAAATGGAGCAAAAATTTAAGCACCAGAACAAACACGATTTTGGTTTTGCAAATCTGCAATAACCAAAGTATGAAAAAGACGTCCCTAACAAACATTCTCCTGAAAACTAGTCCAATCCACATGAAAAGAAGGGTCACAGGAAGACAAAGAAGGACACTGGAAAATGGTGATATTTCCACAAAATCCCCTGTCACAACACCAATGAATGTCTCTCAAAACAGTCATTGGTGGCCGAGATCAAAGACAAGGAGTCGAACCCTGATTTAGAATCTGATTCTGAGAATACTGGAAAAGGATAGATCATTGACACAGACCCCACTGCTATTGTCATGACCGCAACAATTCATCTAGAAGAACCAACAGATCCTGAAGAGGGGGAGCGACTTTTTCATTCACAGATGTGGGTGAAGGGGACCCCGCTGCATTTTATTGTTGATAACAGAAGCTAGAAGAACCTCATCTCAACAGAGGTCGTTAAACAGTTGGGATTGTCGACAACACCACACCCACAGCCATACAACATCGGGTGGCTTCGCCAAGGATGAGATCTCTGTGTCAGCCAACAATGTCGATTGTCATATGGCATCCAACCCTTCAAGGATGAAGTATTATGTGATGTTTCCCCACTAGATTTCTATGATGTTCTCTTGGGCCAACCATATATGTGGAAGCGCCATGCTATTTTTGAGTCTCAACCCCGCAGTGTCATTGTTTCTTTGGGGTGTCATCTCTACAGAATACCAGAGGTAGTTCCGACTACTGTTCCATCTAAAAAGTGTCGTAAGGTAGTATCTCATACTACAAAATTCATCTTCTTCACAATTTGTTTTAACAAGGCTTTCAATTCACCATATTTTAACAAGGCTTTCAATTCATAATATTTCTCTTCTGCTCTCAAAGGCTTAAGAAAACGATAAATTTCTTCTCAAGAAAAGATTATATTACAACTTCCCATAGAAAACTCTTTAGTTCTCTTTGACTCCCCCTTTATCACTTTTATTTAAAAAGTGAAAATATCATAATGTAGTAATACTTCATATTATATTTAGAAGTACATTACTTAAAAAAAATCTTTTAAAACATATATAAATATGCTTTGTATATCCCTTTTACATACCACTCTTAAATTTTAAGAAGTGATTTATGAAAATATATGCATAGTTTCGTTTTATATGCAGAAATCATAAATGAGATCTAATTAAAAATTGTGTATTGAGACATCAAAAAGGAGTGAAATTTAATACCCTTTGTTCTCTATGATGATATTCAATATTGAAATGCTGGAAAAAATAATGTGCCATTGACCTTGAAATATGACAACAATTCCACTAATTTTTGGATTTTTCTTTGATGATTCATTTGATTTAGCCCATTCACACCAACATTTATTTGAGAAAAAAAATTTGAAGGAATTTTTAATTGGCTTAAAAAGGTTTGTATATGCACCATCCACGACATCTTCTCAAATCCCACGAAATGGGTTGCAGATCTTTATCGACAGTAATTCAAGGAGGGAGTAGTTCTTCGGACTCAAAATTGATATTATAAATTATTTTGGGTTCACTATTCGGTGAATCCTACTTTCGACATGGCATAAGACATATTTCCAAACAACTCGAGCTTCAAAAATTCTATTTAGTTGGCAGATAGAGTCCCCATTGATCGCCTCTCTTTGTTCTTGGAATGAATCATCATCAAGCTTGCAAAGGAGGAAAAACCATTTAATGAAGTTGGGTTATCAAAATTACAACAAGTTTTGGGCCTTACATTAGAGCAATTGGAAGACCACATTGATGCTTTCTCTTTTACCTTTGAGCAGGCAACAATCCATTATGTTTCTTCCACAAATCTTGTTGATAGTCTCAAGATTTCTGGATTGTCTTCTTTGCTGGCAACATTTCAAAGAAAATTCCTTTTGTGCCCCTGGCAACAGTCAGCTTGTTGAGGTTCAATGGCATGTTCATGTGCAGGTTTCTAATAGTAGCGAAAGACGACAACACGAGCCCATGGGAATCCTTAAAATGGATTTATAGACTCCTACAAAGGGATATAATACATGCATACATGTGAAGGAGAAACCAATTTGTGTGGAGATGTTCTTTGCATATCGCAGGCTCGTGGATCAGATCAAATATTCATCACATGAATCTTTTGGCTGGGTGTTGTTATTGTTATGTATTTGGCTGATCTAGATTGGCGAAAAAATCATACTTCTTTCATTACTCTCACCCAGATCGCATAAGGCAGCTACAGGCTGTCCTCCTTCATGTGTCAAAGGAAGCTATAGGAAATTCTTCATCTGCATCTTTTCACAATCACATAAATCCCCTTTCCTCGCTATTGTCCAGATCTACATTTTCTTGTCCAGTGACTGCTTTAGATCTGTGTATATCAGAGGAGGATGACTTGTATAGATCTCTTCAATCGAGGGTTTAATCGCACAAATTGTAGAGAGAGGATTTTGGTAAAGCTATTGATTGGCAACGTTAATGCAAAACCGCACCCACCATGAAAACAAATCAAGAGACACAACTAAAGGCATCTCATAATTCTCAATTCACACAGAAATTGAGATTTGTCCATTATAAATACATAGAATAAACAACATGCCATGAAAACTTATCTCTTGAACTGATCACTGTAGTTATCGTATCATTGTCTTTATCTTGGGAAAATATCTTGCATCACTCCTCCATATAGGTCCATCACTCTCCTTGAAGACATTCCTTGAAAAAATAAATCCAGAATAAAAACGGATCTGGTCTGTGTTACAATCCATGATACATCCCTTAATACAATCCGTGATACGGTCCTCAATACAGTCTGCGATACGGTCCTCAAAACGAAACTACACTTAGTATCATTTCTCTTCCTTCAAAATTTTCACCATGGCTCTGATATTTTCATCCTCTTTTCACCATGGAGAAGTTATTAGGCCCTTAAGACCATAAGATATCTGATACCAATTGGTGAAATATAGAAGCTCTCATACCAATTGATAAAACATAATCAATAACAACAACATGGCAGAAAAGGCTCACTAGCCAACACTCAAATGTATTGGCACCAATGGTACATATTTATAGTACAATGGGTGATGCCACCTCATAGAGAGATTTTCTCTAGATCTTAAAATCATGCATGATGACTAGGCTAGGCAATCTTAAATAAATCATTAGTCATCACTTGAGGATATATTACTAATATCCTAAATGAATAATACAAATATAGGTGACAAATTAGACTTAATGATTGGTCAAGGTAATCCATAGGCTAACAAAGATAAACTTGAACTTGATAGCTCGAGTGCTTATAGATAATTACAAAGTTGTTTTTTGTGCATATTGTGATTATTGGATGTGTACAAATAATTAAATAATATGCACATAATTATGCATCGACATTCACCTGTAAGATTGAATTGGTTTTGATAGGAAGAAAGGAGGATTGACATGTTATCCCCATGTAAAGACAAATTCATTCACCCCTAGCAAGGATCAAAGAAGAAAGAGCTTGGTTTTAGTGAGCGGCTTGGTGAAAATATTTGCAACTTGATCTTTCGAATGGAAAAATTGCAAGTCAGGAACTTGATCATGAACAAGTCGTCATTTGTAGTGCATAAGGATCTCAACGTGTTTGGTGTGTTGGTGGTCAATTGGATTGTGTGCAATGCGGATGGTACTCTGACTGTCACACTAAATAATTGTAAGTTGATCCTTAGCAAAACCAAATTTTGTGAGAAATGATTGAATCCAAAAAACCTCTTGATCGACATTGATAGTGCCTCAATACTTTGCCTTTTTAGAAAAAAGAGTGATTGCACTTTTTTTTTTGTTAGACCAAGTGATAAGACCCTAACCAAGGTTTATAACTAGATGTAGAATTATGAGCATTAATATCACCTACAAAATTTGAATCTCTAAATACTGCTAAGGAAAAAGATCCCCATTTAGTATACTCGAAGCCAAATTGATAAGTACCCTCATTGTATCAAAGAATATGTTTTGTTTCTTTCCAATTTCTTACATTAGGATCCCACATGAAGCGAGATACTATGCCAATAGAAAAGAAGAGATATGGTTATGTATGGGTACAAAATACTTCCTACCAATTGTATATACAAAGTAATATCAACCTTAGGAGTTGAGCACTTAGCATAAAGTTTGGCACCTCTCTAATAAGGAGAAAGGGTAAACTTGTAGTCTTCCATGTGAAACCAATGAAAAATATTAAAAACATACTTAGGATAGGAATCAAGATCCCCTTTTTATATTACTGGGTTTAAAAACCAAGGGAAATAATGAAGAAGGCCTAAGTCAAACATCTCAAACTAGGTCATAAGACTAGACTTCACATGGTTGATTTGATGGGGATTACTCCTAGTGATAAGTAGGTCGTCAACATAAGGAAAAATGATGAGGAGGTAACCATTTATATTTTTAGTGTAAACATTAGGATCAAATTTACACCAAGAGAAACTGGAACCAATAAGGGTATTCTCTATATTTTCATACCATGTTTGGGGTGGCTTGCTTGAGACCTTAAAGTGACTTATTGAAGCAACAAACTAGGGAGGAGTCATCCTGATAAAAACCAAGGGACTGGTCCATGTATATTTCTTCATTCAAGTCCCCACATATAAATACATTTTTTACGTCCATCTGATGTATTTCCCAATCTTACAAAGCAGCAATTGAAAGAACACACCAGATTGATTCCATCTCTGCAACAAGGGCAAAAGTTTCTGAGTAATCAATACCTTCAACTTGAGAGAAACCTTTGGGATCAAGGCAACCTTTAAAATTTTCCATGCTTCCATCTACTAAAAAATTGGTTCTATATACCCACTTGCAATGAACAATATTGCAACCTTCAGGAAGAAGAAAAAGATCCTGAGTGTCATATTTAAAAGATGAGTGGATTTCTTCATTCACAATGTCTTCCAATTCAAGTAGACCACTTCCTTCTTTATGTGTCTAAGAATATTCACTCTCAATGTGATGGATCATAAGCGTTGAACCAACTAGAAAAAAATGATCTGGATTGGATCATTATATAATTTTTCATCTATCATGGTACTTTATGGGTGGAAAATTAAGAGGAATTGGCTTGCAGGGCCAATTTTAGTGGCATGTCCCAGTTTGGAGATTTGGGCTCTAGAACCTTCTAGATCCATTTTGATGCATCAAATGGCATTTTTTGGGGTCAAAAAATTGTGAATATAGCTCCCAATCCCTTGAAATTGTTATACACAATGAGACCTTTCCAACAATGCAAAAATTTACTCAATCAGAGTTCGTACACAAAATTTATGCCTCATGCAAGTTAACCTACCTCATTGACCACCATAGTACGAGTGGATGCCATGCCAGTCCCCATTAATCACACATATGGGGATAGCCACATGTGGAATTTCAAGAAGATTATAGAAGGTCCAAAACCTTATCACTATTTGAGAGTTGAGGATGCAAAAACCCTAACCCTAGATGACTATTAGGTTATCTTAAATACTGGGCCACTAGGTAGAGAAGGGGTTCTATTATTTAGCATTGTAATTGTTCCATATTTGAGCATAATATCTTGGAATAGTATTTTGAGAGCATAAACGAGGAAGTAGGATATTCTATAGTATCCATTCAAGTCACAAAGTCATAGACAACTCCACAGTGAGTGCCCCCACTTTCTTTGTATTTGCATTTTCATAAATGAAGAAAAGATAGTAGAGCATAAGCCTCACCTTCTAGCTAGGATTTCTCTTGTATTGGGTTTCCCAGGATACATATTATATTCAATTGTGTGGATGGTGTGTTTATTTACTTTTTCTTTCATTTTCTAATTTAAGTTATTTCATAAATTCAAGCATTAAGCTAATAGTAATTAATTTGGGGCATAAGGAAATAATTTGCATGATCTAAAATTTCAAAATATTACAAGATATGGCCCCGAGGGTGTAGATTAGTTAGTGATGAAGTTCATGGTTAAGGCACTTCATTATATGAGGTCACTAGATCAAAACCTTGACTTACACATATGTCATGCTTGGGGAATATGCGGTAATATCATCACACTGAACTAGAGTAGAAAGAGGAGATGGAGGCTCTGCAACATGATCATCATTTGAAGAAGAAGGATCATCATCCAAAAAAGATACAAGTCCTAGAGAAGTAGAAGAAGAAGAGAAAAGTGGCAAAGAAGATGTAGGGGCACAAGCCTAGAAGTGTTCATCAAATCGAATATCTTTCTGAAAGATAACCTCTAAAATGTGAGGTATAAATAGTCCATAGGATTTATCATTTTTCAAATAACCAACAAACATATATTGTTTACTTTTACATTGCATTGCTTTGATTTTCATTTGGAATGTGAGTGCATGATTCACAACTAAACACTTTGAAATGATTTTCATTAGGCATTATCTTAGAGCAAGATATTCTGGAGTTACATTCATTATTTCCTTAGTAGGAGTATAGTTCAAAATATATTTAACACAATTGATTGCTTCAACCCAAACTATGGAACTACATTATTTGTTTGAACCATGCAATTAACCATGTCTTTAAGTGTAGAATTTTTACATTCAACTACACCATTATACTATGGAGTGTAGGGCATAATGCATTGCATTTGAATGCCACATGTTGAGAAAATTTCCATGAAGTGTTTATTGACATATTCTCTACCATTATCAATGTGAATTGTCTTGATTAAATTCCCCAACTAATTATCAACCAATTCTTTGAAAGCAACTAAAATATTGAAAACTTTACTTGATTTTAATGAAGTAAACCCATGTGAACAAAGTGTGATCGTCAATAAAAGATAAAATATACCATGCTCCTGAAAAAGATCAAGTGGAGAATTATCCACTTATGTCATTGTGAACCAATTCTAATGGTGCTTGTGGTGGCCATGATTTATCAGATGGAAATGGATATTTGTGATGCTTACCCAGGACACACACCATTATTGCATAACAGAAGGGAAAATCCATACACCATTTGGTGCTTTCAAAGATGCTACAAGTAGCGATAGTTCATATGACCAAACTACTCATGCCAAAGTTTGCTCAAGTCATCAATGCAAACACTTAATATAATAGTAGGCGATGGGGGTCCAAAGTTGTCAAAATTGTATAGCCTTGAAGAATCAACGTGTCCTTAAGCTATTACATGAACATGATCCTTTAAATATCTGATTACAACATCATGAGGTGGAAACTCATTGGTTTTTTAATCCTCTGAATGAGTAATTTGAAAAAATGAAAGAAAATTTGTTGAGAGGGAAAGAACATAGAAGATTGTAGTTTTTCCATTAGTGAAATCTATTGTTCCTTCTCCAACAACATTTAAATGGAAACTATCATTGAAAAAAAGCTATCGGGTTTTTCAATCATCAAAATTAGAAAAAAAATTCCTATTATTGGCCATATGATGAGAGGTCCCTGAGTCTAAAATTCACTCATGGTTAGGCTGACATGCCATTGCAGGTAGAACATGAGATTTAGAAGAAGAAGAGGAGGAGGAAGAATCTATTTGACTATTTTTCTTCTTCATGGTTGCTTCCAACGCTTGAATCTTCTTCCAAAAACATGTATCAAGATGCTCATCTTTGCCACAATAAGAACAAGGGCCTTGGTGGATTATTCTCCTCTAACATGGTTCTCTTATAGGACTATGGAAGAGGAGTCACTGTAGGAGACCTAGAGGTCCTAAGTGGTGTGATTCCTTTGTACTACTTCTTGAAGGGTTTCATTCCATTATTGTCGTGAGCAAACAAAGTTTTATGTTAGGAATTTGTATCAAGTGCAGTGACGTGCAAAAGCTCATTTTTATCATGTGTTAATTATTCACAAAAAAGTTCAAAATAACACATTTTATAATTAGAACCTAATGTATCTCTAATGGAAAAAAATGTAGAGATAAAAATATCAAAATGAGCTTTGAACTTAGAAAAAATGGCCATGATTGCTTGATCATCTAACTTAGTTGGACCAAAATCACCAAATTGAAGTCTTAAGGGATTGAATTTAGTGATGTAGTCTTTGATTTTGAGGAATTTAGTTGGATCAGGGGAGAAGAGTTAATTTTCCAACTAAATAGAACGAATTAAATAAGGTTTTCCAAAGAGATACTCAATATTGGTTATGCTTATTGTGGTGTATTAAGGGTCTAAATATGAAATTCTAGATTCTTAGAGATGGATATGTCGATAAGTCCTCTTGCTTGATCATTACAATTTAACCATTTTGCATGCTTCTCTGTATTTACTGGTGCAGGATATAGCCTAGGTGTGATTCAATAAAGAGCATTCCTTCTAAGTAGGTCCTCCATATATGATTTCTAGGAGTAATACTTGGTGTTTGTTAATCAAACCTCATGATGGTTCATAGTAGTCACTTTGAAAATTAGAAAATGGAGAGTAGAATGCATTATATAAATAAAAAACTATACTCAAAACTGAGTTTGTACGAAAAATTTATGCCCACATAAAGCTACAAAAATGAGGATGAGCCTTTCCTGTATGTAGAAAAAGAAACTTCAACTACATTAGATATACAAAAAAATTGAAACCACATATGCACTATGTATAAGACTAACAAAGACACAGTTTGAAAAAAATGGCACCAGAGTTTGAGTCCAGATGACAAAGTTGTCTCAATTTGAAAATTCCTTTTAGAAAACAAAGGTGAAACCCCACAAGGGGCTCTAAAGTGTCATGTGGCATTGTTTTATTGGCCAATTATTGTGTCATTGAGTGTGTATAAATTGTGTGGTAGCATGTGAGGATGTCGCATGATGCCAATGTGGGGTTGGTTGTTGATGTAGCAGCCTGTAAGGTCTTCAGCTAGAGGGGTGCAGAGACCCTCACCCAAATCCTAGGGAGACAAAACTTGGGGTTGTTTTGACACCCAAGATTTGCACTAGTTGGAAAAGTGGCCACCTTGGGCATACAAATGCACCAAGGGGCTTGCCCAAATATTAAGCAACCAAGATATTAGGGCACGCCAACATGAGGAGCGCACAAAGTTTGGGGCATGTCGGTCCCAAGGGGCACGACGATTGATGATCTCATGGGTTCATTTGGTGATTGGGTCCGTGAAGGGGTGAGAAGATTCATTTGGACCACCAATTCCGTGAAGGGGTGTGGCGATTCATTTGGACACATGGGTTTGTGAAGGGGAACGACACCCCTAAAGGATATGATGGTTCACGATGGTGACCTTTGGAGTCCCTATAAGAGAACAAGGGAACACAACCAAGGATGGAAGATAAGAAGAACAAGGAGAACAAGATCATATCTATGATTCTGAGGTAGAATTAGATGAAGAGAGGTGAGCTCCCTCAAGGAGCCAAGTCACTCCACATTGGAGGACTTGTGCTACGTTGAGGTGATTATGTGGGAAAAGTTGGGGCGACCTTATTTTTGGATGAGTTTGGGGGAAGTCTTGTCATAGGTATAAGGAGGCATGCTGGGAGACAAAAATGTAGGTCTGTGTGAAGCCTTGCAGCAGAGAAGAGACAACAAGTCTTTGATTGAGGGCACATCTAAGATGCACTGCAAAAGGTTGCAGAGATGGTTGTGAAAGAGAGTCTTGGTGTGATGAATATGTGTATGAGTGTATTGGTGAGGTGAGGCAAGTTGTATGACTCCACTTAGTTGTAAACCGAGCCGATAGTGCTCATATTGTAATTGTTTTTCAATAAAAAAGACTTAGTCGGGTGTTAGGCATGGTTTTTGTCACCCACACTATATATGTATTTCTCTTGTTTTTTTTTTCAAGTGTTATCTTTGTTTCATGGATGTATTCTTATATATGAGTAAGTGTTAAGATATTAACAATTATCTAAGTATAAAGAGTTGCACTAGAGTAGGGGTGTGACTAATTGGTAGCCTAGAACAAAGTATGGGTATGCTCTAGGTGAAGAGGCATAGTCCAAAAAAAGTATCCTTGGTGTTTCCAAGCAACCAAGTGAGAAACATCACAGTGTCACACACTTTGAAAAGGTGCATGATTGCAAGATTTGGCTAGGCACGGTGTGGGGACGTGAAAAATGGTATCAGATTTGGTACCTTGTATATTTTGATGAAGGGTTGGTAAGATCTTCACCACTATCTTGATGATAGATGGAATAAGAGCTTGTTCATTGTATATTTTGGATAAATGTTGGTGAGTTCTTCACCACTATCTCGACGATATATGGTATCAGAGCAAACTTTGAAGATAGTTTGTTGCGAAGACAGTTCAATGGGAACGTTCACAGACTTGGTGAATAGTTCGGTGGAGAAAAATGGTTCATCGCAGACTTTTCATCAGACTTACAACATAGGTTCAATTGACAATGTGGTGGAAATTTGATTTGGGTGCACAACCTATATAGGCCAAGAGAAAAAAAATTGGTGAGAAGAAGCACTTGGATAGGTTGGGTGATTGCAGAACTCATTGCAAAGTTCATCATAGAACTTATCATAGAGTTTATCGCTTATAAAGTCTCAGAATATAATCAATTGGTTTGATATGTGGTGAAAGTTAGTTTCATACATGTTGGGCACACCTTGAGAGCCCAGGTGCAGAGTTCATGGGTGAACCGAGAACTTGGGAAAGGCAGATGAATGCAGGTTTTATTGCATGAATTTTCACAAATATAACCACATGAGTGATCGCATAAGCGAGCACAGAGGGTGATCATAGAAGTGATTGAGAAGGGGAGCATTTATGGGTTGCAACAAGTTGAAGCACTTGGGTGAACGACTTGAGGAAACCTAGAGAAGCTTCGCAGTGTTGAGGCAAATACATGAATTATCTTACTCAAGCATTTGAATCTTGCCTGGCTAAGAGTAGATAGTCAGGAATATCACCCTATGTTTTATAGCCTCAAAAATATTTTCCCAATCCACAAGTATTAATTGCAAGGTTTTAGGCTAATTTTTTTATGAAAAAGAATGTTGCAAAATAACATATTTTTTTTATATAAGTTTATGAACAATATACAGATTACATAAAGTAAATGTGGAGATCAAAAAACAAAAGTAACCAAGTCACAGGTACACACAACTGAGATAGAATAACAATCTTCTTTATTTCATTCCAAGAAATCAAAAGTGTTTTTCTCTTTACAAAATCCCTATGAGGGCATGGACCAAAGTCTAATTTAGAGATCCCCGATGACAACCATACAAAAGGAATCTGACAAGAATTAAAAATTGAACTATATAATTTGGATTAGCTTGCCACAGACTGTTGCCAATTTGACTCTGTAAAATATCCTTTATCAACAATGAAACTTAATCCATAAACAAACAAGTATACACAGACTATCAAGGATGGATCAACACCTCTAAAACATACATCTGAATTGTTTGGTTTAGTTCTGAACCTTGTTGTCTACAATAGGACCCTGTTGTCAAAAGAGAATTAGGCTTTGAATGAACTCAAGAATGAATGAAAACTGAAACTATCTCATGAAAACAAAAGAGAAAACCTTGGTTTTGCTTTCCCCTTATATTCACCTCTTGTTTCTTCTTCTCATTTACCTTTTATGCCTTCCAAATAATTTGAAGTAGTTCAACTACTTTCTTTATTTAAGTTAGTTTAACTTAACTAATTTGGTTTAGGAGAAATAAAAATAAAAATATTAATAATAATAGTTAAGGATCTTTATTTAATAATAACTAGGTAGGTGGGACCCCTTGTGACTCCCTTATTTTATTCTTTTCAAATTATAAAAAAAACACAAATGGACAATCATTTAAACACATGCCACCTTATAACTCCCTTAAATACCTTCAAAATTTGAATATTTAAATATAAGAAATAATTCAAATCATATCCAAAAAAATGTAAATATCCACATAATCCACATTATCCCCCCAAAAATAGTTTTTTGTCCAAACTTCCTGCAGATCATTGTCTTCAACAATTCAATCATAAAAACACATAAATTAAAATCCATACTTTCCACTCTAAGATGCAATCTTTCTTTTATCACTGGTGTCCCCCTTTGACTTCCCGAAAGTAGCCTCAGGTTGATTTGAACCTTGAGGCTATATCTCACTAATAACATGGGAACAATCATCCTTCATATGCATATGGGAGGACACTGATTTTGAAGAGTCATTTGAAGGAGAGGAAGGGGATGCAACAACTTTGCCTTTATCTTACACATGGGGGACATTAGTTTTAAGCCTTTTACCAGCATGTGAGGACTGGACATGTGAATTCACAAGGGAAATATGAACATTAGGATTATCGGGTGGTGGAGGAGGTAATGACAAATTGGGCCATCCACGATGGTGAGAGACATTCGGATTGACAATCTCTTGTCATCCATCATTTGCAGGGACTTCTGGTTGCATGGACACATGATGAGGCACATGCATACCAATGTTGTTTTGAGGCTGGAAGGGTGATCTCTCTAGTTGAGGTTGTACTATTCCTTGCCCGATCCAGTTAAAGAAACCAACTTGGAACACCTGGTTTAATTCATGGGGTTAAACATCAAAATGAATGGAGAATTTAGGCCTTCTAGGCCCTCTGTTCCAGTTACCTCTTTCTCTATTATTTATGCCATTGTTGCCCCTTCTGAAGAAACTCATCCTATATGTAGCAATTCATCATAAACTATCCCTTAACAGACCATACATGACATTCTTCTTGCATGAAACATTTTTTGGCTCAAGAATTGACACAAGACCCATGAAAATCCATCCATAAGAAATCATTTAATAATTGCCAAGTGAGCAGGGGGTGGATAGGGTTCATGGGACATCTGGACAAAGTGTAATGAGCGAAAAAGTGATATAATGAGAGGGGACAAATACACGAGTACTACTCAGAAATTAACAAAACAATTTAACTGTTCTATCAAATACCAAAAATATCAGTTGCCATCTAATTCTGTGTTATCTTTTGTTGTTGTTATACATAGTTTTTAATTTATTTTATAGGACAGGGTTGTCGAAATTATAATGGGATTATGATGGGGGTATAATGAGAGAAAAGTGGTAGCATGAGAGGGAATAACATGTGGATACTATTCATATAAAAATAAATCAAATCAAACAATCAAACATAACTCTGTTCAGACCTCCATAATTTAATAAGCATTCACTTTTAAAACCACCATCTAAACTGTCACTTATTTTACATATTGCTTGTTGACTTTCAAACAAAACAATTCATATGCCTAGAAATACTCAATTACAATAGCATTTACATCTATATAATATTTATATAGTAGTCATAATAACAACATTGCCCTTTATATGATAACACAACAACCTTTTGAGCCACAATCATTCATATTCCAGTGCTTATTCCTTGAACTCAAATAAGAGTGGGCCCAATATTAACCACCATTTATTGATTTTCCAAGCACTGTTTGACATACTCAACTATGCATTAAAACTCATAAGCAGGCCCCAATCCATTCACACACAAGTGTTCTTCCAATATAATCAACATAAGTATTGATTCAAAATACCATTCAACCAATAACATGCAACTCTGAGCCAAAAATCAATTCATCCATTTAACATGTACAAACTTCTTCTAAAAATTGTCCAATGAGAGACAGAGCCAAATCGTGCCCAATCGACCAAGAAAACACATAGTGTTCTTTACCCTTGACTGGATTTGCAAAAATATCAAGATCGTTATTAAGGTTTAAACACAATGCACAAAGAGTAATAATAGATGGCTCATTTAAAGGAATAAGTCCTCAAAGACACAGACAATTCGTGCCCCTTTCAAATTCACCACATACATATAATCTTTAACAATATTATTGAAAGTGAGGGCTATCAAATGACAGTCAACCACCTTCAACAGAGAACGAGAGGAAACAAACTCTTAAAAGTACTGTAAAAATAATGCCCAAGCACAACCCATGGCCAACCAAAGCACATATAAAGCTTCCATTAAAGTTATGGGTGATACTAAACCCAACTATGCAATGCTTCCAAGTAACAACGATAATGAGGGAAACACCATGATAAATAAAATCTCAGGGCTCGACCAAGACATCGCAAGAAACACTCCAACTCTTAATAGTTCACATTGCAACCTGAAGAATCGAAACATATCAACCACAGAGACGAAAAGGAGTGGAAAAACTTAACACCAAGACTGGTTGTAAAACCCATGCACAAAACTCAGAGCTTGCTAAACTATAATCATAAGTTCCATAGAGAACCAGACCAAAAACCCCAAGGTGACCGAACATGCCTTTCTATGCTTTAACCAATAAACCCATGCATAGACTACACGCGGCAAGGAAAAACCATTCTTCTTTATTTAAAATGCCAACAGTCTAGAATATTTACAAGAAGAACCCATGGATACAACACCAATACAAAGTTTAAAAACTTAATAAAAACATAGACCTCAAGCAATTATGAGACAAAAATTGATTCATAACACAGAGTAATCATCATGGATGGAAAAATAAGGAACCATACCTGGAAAAGCTTGCTAGAGGGAGAGATTTACATTGTATCCTCCTTCACAACCAAAAATCGTGGAGCACCAACAACCACCAGAGCCAAAAAACCAAAAGCAAGTATGGCTAGGGTGATGGGCCTCGAGGGTTGTTTGAGTGACGTGTAGTAAATTCACATCGCTTCCTTCCCTAGCTTCAATCAATTCAACGTACAAGCCATCCGACTCACCACAACTCTAAGCATTAAATCAACCATATATTCCATTGCATAGTGCGACACCCAAAGTAATGTCAAAACCTTTTAAAAAAATAACAACAATGTGCCATACATTATCATATGTGCTTCAACATCTATCATATAACAAAGCGCATAAGTCTAGTAGTAACAATTATGCACCCTCCCTTTGTCACAATATCACATAACATTTGGGCTTGTGTGTAATCCTTTTGTTTAGAAGAGCTCCCATATCATCCCCTTTTATAAAATCATATGTAAAAAAATTAATCCATGTTTAATTGCAATGTCAAAAAAAAACTGAAAATAATCCTTTTATCCATACGACAACCATAATTTGCGAGTGACCATCAAAACCATCTAGCCATGAAACAATCAACCAACCATCTTATGTTATCATAACGATTAAAACCATGACTTGAATCATCAATTGTAGAAGACTGTGTTGGCATCGTCATAACAACAAACAAAAAATATAAGTGTGACACATCCATCATGGCGCCACCAGTCTATAAGGGGGTCCCACCTACTAGTTTATTATTATTATTATAAATAAATAATAGAGCTTGGAAATCATTTGCGAGCATTATTCATAGTTGCGTTTTTATACGTCAACAAATGGTGACTCCATAGGGAAATCTATTTCCAACAGATTAAGAACTCAAATAATCTTGTTTCGTAGACCAGGTGAACATTAGATCAAGGAATGTATATCAGAATGATTATGCAATAGGGGAAGTGAGTCGTTTAAGGGAAAATATGATTTGGGATTTAGGGAATAAGTTATGGAAATTGTT
>ML819133.1:54215-81508 GCA_009831015.1 Picea engelmannii | reverse complement strand
GAAGGTTCTAGAGCCCAAATCTCCAAACTGGGACATGCCACTAAAATTGGCCCTGCAAGCCAATTCCTCTTAATTTTCCACCCATAAAGTACCATGATAGATGAAAAATTATATAATGATCCAATCCAGATCATTTTTTTCTAGTTGGTTCAACGCTTATGATCCATCACATTGAGAGTGAATATTCTTAGACACATAAAGAAGGAAGTGGTCTACTTGAATTGGAAGACATTGTGAATGAAGAAATCCACTCATCTTTTAAATATGACACTCAGGATCTTTTTCTTCTTCCTGAAGGTTGCAATATTGTTCATTGCAAGTGGGTATATAGAACCAATTTTTTAGTAGATGGAAGCATGGAAAATTTTAAAGGTTGCCTTGATCCCAAAGGTTTCTCTCAAGTTGAAGGTATTGATTACTCAGAAACTTTTGCCCTTGTTGCAGAGATGGAATCAATCTGGTGTGTTCTTTCAATTGCTGCTTTGTAAGATTGGGAAATACATCAGATGGACGTAAAAAATGTATTTATATGTGGGGACTTGAATGAAGAAATATACATGGACCAGTCCCTTGGTTTTTATCAGGATGACTCCTCCCTAGTTTGTTGCTTCAATAAGTCACTTTAAGGTCTCAAGCAAGCCACCCCAAACATGGTATGAAAATATAGAGAATACCCTTATTGGTTCCAGTTTCTCTTGGTGTAAATTTGATCCTAATGTTTACACTAAAAATATAAATGGTTACCTCCTCATCATTTTTCCTTATGTTGACGACCTACTTATCACTAGGAGTAATCCCCATCAAATCAACCATGTGAAGTCTAGTCTTATGACCTAGTTTGAGATGTTTGACTTAGGCCTTCTTCATTATTTCCCTTGGTTTTTAAACCCAGTAATATAAAAAGGGGATCTTGATTCCTATCCTAAGTATGTTTTTAATATTTTTCATTGGTTTCACATGGAAGACTACAAGTTTACCCTTTCTCCTTATTAGAGAGGTGCCAAACTTTATGCTAAGTGCTCAACTCCTAAGGTTGATATTACTTTGTATATACAATTGGTAGGAAGTATTTTGTACCCATACATAACCATATCTCTTCTTTTCTATTGGCATAGTATCTCGCTTCATGTGGGATCCTAATGTAAGAAATTGGAAAGAAACAAAACATATTCTTTGATACAATGAGGGTACTTATCAATTTGGCTTCGAGTATACTAAATGGGGATCTTTTTCCTTAGCAGTATTTAGAGATTCAAATTTTGTAGGTGATATTAATGCTCATAATTCTACATCTAGTTATAAACCTTGGTTAGGGTCTTATCACTTGGTCTAACAAAAAAAAAAGTGCAATCACTCTTTTTTCTAAAAAGGCAAAGTATTGAGGCACTATCAATGTCGATCAAGAGGTTTTTTGGATTCAATCATTTCTCACAAAATTTGGTTTTGCTAAGGATCAACTTACAATTATTTAGTGTGACAGTCAGAGTACCATCCGCATTGCACACAATCCAATTGACCACCAACACACCAAACACGTTGAGATCCTTATGCACTACAAATGACGACTTGTTCATGATCAAGTTCCTGACTTGCAATTTTTCCATTCGAAAGATCAAGTTGCAAATATTTTCACCAAGCCGCTCACTAAAACCAAGCTCTTTCTTCTTTGATCCTTGCTAGGGGTGAATGAATTTGTCTTTACATGGGGATAACATGTCAATCCTCCTTTCTTCCTATCAAAACCAATTCAATCTTACAGGTGAATGTCGATGCATAATTATGTGCATATTATTTAATTATTTGTACACATCCAATAATCACAATATGCACAAAAAACAACTTTGTAATTATCTATAAGCACTCGAGCTATCAAGTTCAAGTTTATCTTTGTTAGCCTATGGATTACCTTGACCAATCATTAAGTCTAATTTGTCACCTATATTTGTATTATTCATTTAGGATATTAGTAATATATCCTCAAGTGATGACTAATGATTTATTTAAGATTGCCTAGCCTAGTCATCATGCATGATTTTAAGATCTAGAGAAAATCTCTCTATGAGGTGGCATCACCCATTGTACTATAAATATGTACCATTGGTGCCAATACATTTGAGTGTTGGCTAGTGAGCCTTTTCTGCCATGTTGTTGTTATTGATTATGTTTTATCAATTGGTATGAGAGCTTCTATATTTCACCAATTGGTATCAGATATCTTATGGTCTTAAGGGCCTAATAACTTCTCCATGGTGAAAAGAGGATGAAAATATCAGAGCCATGGTGAAAATTTTGAAGGAAGAGAAATGATACTAAGTGTAGTTTCGTTTTGAGGACCGTATCGCAGACTGTATTGAGGACCGTATCACGGATTGTATTAAGGGATGTATCATGGATTGTAACACAGACCAGATCCGTTTTTATTCTGGATTTATTTTTTCAAGGAATGTCTTCAAGGAGAGTGATGGACCTATATGGAGGAGTGATGCAAGATATTTTCCCAAGATAAAGACAATGATACGATAACTACAGTGATCAGTTCAAGAGATAAGTTTTCATGGCATGTTGTTTATTCTATGTATTTATAATGGACAAATCTCAATTTCTGTGTGAATTGAGAATTATGAGATGCCTTTAGTTGTGTCTCTTGATTTGTTTTCATGGTGGGTGCGGTTTTGCATTAACGTTGCCAATCAATAGCTTTACCAAAATCCTCTCTCTACAATTTGTGCGATTAAACCCTCGATTGAAGAGATCTATACAAGTCATCCTCCTCTGATATACACAGATCTAAAGCAGTCACTGGACAAGAAAATGTAGATCTGGACAATAGCGAGGAAAGGGGATTTATGTGATTGTGAAAAGATGCAGATGAAGAATTTCCTATAGCTTCCTTTGACACATGAAGGAGGACAGCCTGTAGCTGCCTTATGCGATCTGGGTGAGAGTAATGAAAGAAGTATGATTTTTTCGCCAATCTAGATCAGCCAAATACATAACAATAACAACACCCAGCCAAAAGATTCATGTGATGAATATTTGATCTGATCCACGAGCCTGCGATATGCAAAGAACATCTCCACACAAATTGGTTTCTCCTTCACATGTATGCATGTATTATATCCCTTTGTAGGAGTCTATAAATCCATTTTAAGGATTCCCATGGGCTCGTGTTGTCGTCTTTCGCTACTATTAGAAACCTGCACATGAACATGCCATTGAACCTCAACAAGCTGACTGTTGCCAGGGGCACAAAAGGAATTTTCTTTGAAATGTTGCCAGCAAAGAAGACAATCCAGAAATCTTGAGACTATCAACAAGATTTGTGGAAGAAACATAATGGATTGTTGCCTGCTCAAAGGTAAAAGAGAAAGCATCAATGTGGTCTTCCAATTGCTCTAATGTAAGGCCCAAAACTTGTTGTAATTTTGATAACCCAACTTCATTAAATGGTTTTTCCTCCTTTGCAAGCTTGATGATGATTCATTCCAAGAACAAAGAGAGGCGATCAATGGGGACTCTATCTGCCAACTAAATAGAATTTTTGAAGCTCGAGTTGTTTGGAAATATGTCTTATGCCATGTCGAAAGTAGGATTCACCGAATAGTGAACCCAAAATAATTTATAATATCAATTTTGAGTCCGAAGAACTACTCCCTCCTTGAATTACTGTCGATAAAGATCTGCAACCCATTTCGTGGGATTTGAGAAGATGTCGTGGATGGTGCATATACAAACCTTTTTAAGCCAATTAAAAATTCCTTCAAATTTTTTTTCTCAAATAAATGTTGGTGTGAATGGGCTAAATCAAATGAATCATCAAAGAAAAATCCAAAAATTAGTGGAATTGTTGTCATATTTCAAGGTCAATGGCACATTATTTTTTCCAGCATTTCAATATTGAATATCATCATAGAGAACAAAGGGTATTAAATTTCACTCCTTTTTGATGTCTCAATACACAATTTTTAATTAGATCTCATTTATGATTTCTGCATATAAAACGAAACTATGCATATATTTTCATAAATCACTTCTTAAAATTTAAGAGTGGTATGTAAAAGGGATATACAAAGCATATTTATATATGTTTTAAAAGATTTTTTTTAAGTAATGTACTTCTAAATATAATATGAAGTATTACTACATTATGATATTTTCACTTTTTAAATAAAAGTGATAAAGGGGGAGTCAAAGAGAACTAAAGAGTTTTCTATGGGAAGTTGTAATATAATCTTTTCTTGAGAAGAAATTTATCGTTTTCTTAAGCCTTTGAGAGCAGAAGAGAAATATTATGAATTGAAAGCCTTGTTAAAATATGGTGAATTGAAAGCCTTGTTAAAACAAATTGTGAAGAAGATGAATTTTGTAGTATGAGATACTACCTTACGACACTTTTTAGATGGAACAGTAGTCGGAACTACCTCTGGTATTCTGTAGAGATGACACCCCAAAGAAACAATGACACTGCGGGGTTGAGACTCAAAAATAGCATGGCGCTTCCACATATATGGTTGGCCCAAGAGAACATCATAGAAATCTAGTGGGGAAACATCACATAATACTTCATCCTTGAAGGGTTGGATGCCATATGACAATCGACATTGTTGGCTGACACAGAGATCTCATCCTTGGCGAAGCCACCCGATGTTGTATGGCTGTGGGTGTGGTGTTGTCGACAATCCCAACTGTTTAACGACCTCTGTTGAGATGAGGTTCTTCTAGCTTCTGTTATCAACAATAAAATGCAGCGGGGTCCCCTTCACCCACATCTGTGAATGAAAAAGTCGCTCCCCCTCTTCAGGATCTGTTGGTTCTTCTAGATGAATTGTTGCGGTCATGACAATAGCAGTGGGGTCTGTGTCAATGATCTATCCTTTTCCAGTATTCTCAGAATCAGATTCTAAATCAGGGTTCGACTCCTTGTCTTTGATCTCGGCCACCAATGACTGTTTTGAGAGACATTCATTGGTGTTGTGACAGGGGATTTTGTGGAAATATCACCATTTTCCAGTGTCCTTCTTTGTCTTCCTGTGACCCTTCTTTTCATGTGGATTGGACTAGTTTTCAGGAGAATGTTTGTTAGGGACGTCTTTTTCATACTTTGGTTATTGCAGATTTGCAAAACCAAAATCGTGTTTGTTCTGGTGCTTAAATTTTTGCTCCATTTTAACAGCATATCGATAGGTAGCACCGAGTGATGAGATGTCCATAAAATCCATTTCAGTTTGGATGTAGAGCCCCACGGTATTTCAGAACCAAATGTCATTCAGAGTCTTTGATACCCAGCTTGGTGTGCAAGGTATGGAAGGTATTGGTGAACTCCGAAACTGCTTGGCCCCTCTCTTGTCGCAGTTTGGTCCATCTCATGTACTGGTCCTCATAGTTTCCAATAGGGTAATATTGTTCCCTTACCGCATCCACAAAAAAATCCCAAGTGGGATCGGCCCCATATATTTCAGACTCCTCTGTGGAACTCTACTCCCAATAAGTTTCCCACCAATGTTTGACATGGGAGAGAGCTTTAAGGAGTGCAAAGGTGATCTTTTCTTTGTCAGAAAATTTGTGAACAAAGAAATAACCTTCTAGTGGATTTAACCATTTGTCTAGGGCTTCTGCATCCATCTATCCTTCAAATATAGTAATATAAAAATTAACTTGTACCTTGAAAGGCGAGGTGCCTCCAAAGTGGTCACTTGATGAATATGCACATGTTTCTATCGGCAGACATTGAAGGATGTGGGAAAAATTCTCCATCATTTTGTCCCTCTATCACATGAGAGCTTTCTCAACCAACAGACTGATAGGATCGTCTGCTCTGTCGTTTTTCTTTTCTTTCACCATTGAGGGTTTATTGGGTGTGCGAGAGTGATTTTACTTAAGAGAGACAAGCTCAAGACCCAACTTTCTATACTCAGACCTTGTCGGGGACATGCACTGAGGAAAACCGACCAAGAACAGCCTGCTCTGATACCACTGATCCAAATTATTTTTAGCACGAAATGAGATCGGAGATATAATAAATAAATACACCAAGATATCGCAGATATTCAATAATATAACATAAATATATCATAGATGCAACCATAAACATGAATATACAATAATACACGATTTCTATTAATGAAATAAATGTACAGAGACTATAAAATACAGAATGAAAGACTCGATAGAATGGTGGCAGCTTATCTCTGAGAAGAGATGTGACGGCTACTCGCATTCGCAAGAAGATCATTACAATGAGGCTCTGAAGGCCTTTTTACAATAAACAGGAATGCCCAAAATTCCTAGACATCCAAAAACCTAACCCTAGGAGATGAAGCGCCAAAAGTCATGTGGGCCCCGTTTGGGTAAGTTAGTACATCAACTTCTCGGGGTCGTAACTTTTGCATACGATCTCCAGTTTAGGCGTATGATAGCTCATTGGAAAGGAATCACCGAGGAGATTCATTTTGGGGGATCAATCATGCCTTTGGCTATCATTGAGAACCTTGATCTCAAAAAACCTTCATTTGGGCCCTCAAAATGGCCCCGTAAGTTAAAAACTGCTAAAAATAGTAAATTGTCAAATTTGTCAGAAAATTGTTTTGAGCCAGTCAAAAAAGGTGGGTGGCCACCGATATCCACCTGAATCAATCCCCCCTCCTTAGGAAGCAATTGTCTCCATTGCATTGAGTTCCCGGGGGAGAGGGAAAAGCATTTGATGAATCTGCATCTTGGCGAGTTGCTTGCCTTGTTGGAGACATCGTGCTGCTCAGTTTGTGGAAGTCTGTCACGAACCTGTTGAGGCTGAGGATATTCAACAAGTCAGGCTACATGAGAGGATGGTGCACATAAGGAATATTTTCGCTTTGCTGCAACCTTGTCAACCTGCTTCTGTTGGATAGAAGGTGCTTGGGGCGAAGCTGTAGTGGTTGCAGTGTCCTTTTGTTCCCCTTTTGAATAGATTGTGAAGAAGCTGAATTTTGCAGTATGAGATACTACCTTGTGGCACTTTTTAGGTGGAACAGTAGTTGGAACTACCTCTGGTATTCTGTAAAGATGACCCCCCAGAGAAACAATGACACTGCGAGGTCGAGACTCATAAACAACGTGGCGTTTCCACATATATGCTTGGCCAAGGAGAACATCACAGACATCTAGTGGGGAAACATCACATAATACCTCATCCTTGAAGGGTTCGATGCCATATGACAATCGACATTACTGGCTGACATAGAGATCCTGTCCTTGGCGAAGCCACCCAATGTTGTATGGTTGTCAGTGTGGTGTTGTCGACAATCCCAATTGTTTGACGAACTCTATTGAGATGAGGTTCTTCTGGCTTCCACTATCAAAATTAAAATGCAGCGAGGTCCCCTTCACCCACATCCGTGAATGAAAAAGGCGCTCCCCCTCCTCAGGATCTGTTGGTTCTTCTAGTTGAATTGTTGTGATCGCGACAATAGAAGTGGGGTCTGTGTCAATGATCTGTCCTTTACCAGTATTTTTAGAATCAGATTCTGAATCAAGGTTCGGCTCCTTGTCTTTGATCTCCGCCACCAATGATTGTTTTGAGTGATATTCATCGATGTTGTGCCACGGGATTTTGTGGAAATCGCACCATTTTCCAGTGTCCTTCTTTGTCTTCCCGTGACCCTTCTTTTCATGTGGCTTGGACTGGTTTTCGGGAGAATGTTTGTTAGAGACGTCTTTGTCATAATTTGGTTGTTGCGGATTTGCAGAACCAAAATCCTGTTTTTTCTGGTGCTTAAATCTCTGCTCGATTTTAATATCATATCGATAGGCAACACTGAGTGATGAGATGTCTAGAAAATCCATTTCAGTTTGGATGTATCTGTGTAGAGCCCCACGGTATTTCAGAACAAAATGTCATTCGAAGTCTTTGATACCCAGATTGGTGTGCAAGGTATGGAAGGTATTGGTGAACTCTGGAACTGCTTGGCCCCTTTCATGCCACAATGTGGTCCATCTCATGTACTGGTCCTCATAGTTTTCAATAAGGTAATATTGTTCCTTTATTACATCCACAAAAAAAATCCCAAGTGGGATCAGCCCCATATATTTCAGACTCCTCTGTGGAACTCTACTCCCAATAAGTTTCCCACCAATGTTTGACATGGGGGAGAGATTTAAGGAGTGCGAAGGTGATATTTTTTTTGTCGAAAAATTTGTGAACAAAGAAATAACCTTCTAGCGGATTTAACCATTTGTCTAGGGTTTCTGCATATATCCATCCTTCAAATACAGGAATATGAAAATTAACTTGTACCTTGAAAGGCAAGCTGCCTCCTAAGTGGTCGCTTGATGAAGATGCGCCTGTTGTTATCGTCAGGCATTGAAGGATGTGGGAAAAATTCTCCATCATTTCGTCCCTCTGTCACATGAGAGCTTGCTCAAGCAATAGACTGATAGGATCGTCTTCTCTGTCGTTTTTCTTTTTTTCCGCCATTGAGGGTTTCTTGGGTGTGAAAGAGCGATTGGAATCAAGAGAGACAAGCTCGAGACCCAACTTTCTATACTCAGACCTCGTCGGGGACATGCACTGAAAAAAAAGACCAAGAACAACCTGCTCTTATACCACTGATGCGGATTATTTTCGGCACGAAATGAGATCGGAGATATAATAAAGAAATGCACAGAGATATCGTAGATATTCAATAATATAAAAAAAATATAGTAGAGATGCAACCATAAACACAAATATACAGTAATACACGATTTCTATTAATGAAATAAATGTACAGAGACTGTAAAATACAGAGTGAAAGACTCGATAGAATGGTGGCAGCTTATCTCTGAGAAGAGATGTGACGACTACTCGCATTTGCAAGAAGATCATTACAATGAGGCTCTGAAGGCCTTTTTACAATAAACATGAATGCCCAAAAGTCCTAGACATCCAAAAACCTAACCCTAGGAGATGAAGCGTCAAAATGCATGTGGGCCCCGTTTGGATAAGTTGGTACATCAACTTCCTGGGGTCGTAACTTTTGCATACGATCTTCGTTTTAGGCATATGATAGCTCGTTGGAAAGGTATCGTTGAGGATATTCATTTTGGGGGCTCAATCATGAATTTGAATATCATTGAGAACCTTGATCTTGAAAAACCTTCATTTGGGCCCTCAAAATGGCCCTGAAAGTTAAAAACTGCTAAAAATAGTAAATTGTCAAATTTGCCAGAAAATTGTTTTGAGCCAGTCGGAAAAGGTGGGTGGCCACCGATATCCACCTGGATCAATCCTCCCTCCTTAGGAATTGATGGTCTCCATTGTGTTGAGTTCCCGGGGGAGAGGGAAAAGCGCTTGTTTAATATGCATCTTGGTGAGTTGCTTGTCTTACTGGAGATGTTGCGTTGCTCAGTTTGTGGAAGTTTGTCACAAAACTTTTGAGGTTGAGGCTGTTCAAAAGGTCGGTCTACATGAGAGGATGGTGTACATAAGGAATATTTTCACTTTGCTGCAACTTTGTCACCTGCTTCTGTTGGATAGAAGGTGCTTGGGGTGAAGTTGTAGTGGTTGCAGTGTCCTTTTGTTCCCCTTTTGAACAGATTGTGAAGAACCTGAATTTTGAAGTATGAGATACAACCTTGCAGCATGTTTTAGGTGGAACAGTAGTTGGAACTACCTCTGGTATTCTGTAGAGATGATCCCCCAGAGAAACAATGACATTGTGGGGTCGAGACTCACAAACAACGTGGCACATTCACATATATGGTGGCCCAAGAGAACATCACAGACATCTAGTGGGGTACTACCTCATCCTTGAAGGGTTGGATGTCATATGACAATCGACATTGTTGGCTGACACAGAGATCTCGTCCTTGGCGAAGCAACCCGATGTTGTATGGCTGCGGGTGTGGTGTTGTCGACAATCCCAACTGTTTGACGACCTCTGTTGAGATGAGGTTCTTCTAGCTTCCGATATAAACAATATAATGTAGCAGGGTCCCCTTCACCCACATCTGTGAATGAAAAAGGCACTCCCCCTCTTCAGGATATGTTGGTTCTTATGGTTGAATTGTTACGGTTGCGACAATAGCAGTGGTGTCTGTGTCAATGATCTGTCCTATACCATTATTTTCATAATCGGATTGTGAATCATGGTTTGGCTCCTTATCTTTGATCTCGGCCACCAATGACTATTTTGAGCAACATTCATCGGTGTTGTGCCAGGAGCTTTTGTGGAAATCGCATCATTTTTCGGTGTCCTTCTTTGTCTTCCCGTGACCCTTCTTTTCATGTGGCTTGGACTAGTTTTCGGGAGACTGTTTGTTAGGGATGTATTTGTCATACTTTGGTTGTTGCAGAACCAAAATCCCATTTGTTCTGATGCTTAAATTTCTACTCGATTTTAACATCATATCGATAGGTAGCACCGAGTGATGAGATGTCCAGAAAATCCATTTCAGTTTAGATGTATCTGTATAGAGCCCCACGGTATTTCAGAACCAAATTTCGTTCGGAGTCTTTAATACCCAACTTGGTGCGCAAGGTATGGAAGGTATTGGTGAACTATGGAACTACTTGGCCCCTCTCTTGTCACAGTGTGGTCCATATCATGTATTGGTCCTCATAGTTGTCAATAGCGTAATATTGTTCCTTTACCGCATCCACAAAAAAATCCCAAGTGGGATCGGCCCCATATATTTCAGACTCCACTGTGGATCTCTGCTCCCAATAAGTTTCCCACCAATGTTTGACATCGGGGAGAGCTTTAAGGAGTGCGAAGGTGATATTTTCTTTGTCAGAAAATTTGTGAACGAAGAAATAACCTTCTAGCGGATTTAACCATTTGTCTAGGGCTTCTGCATCTATATGTCCTTCAAATACAGGAATATCAAAATTAACTTGTACCTTGAAAGGCAAGGTGCCTCCAAAGTGGCCGCTTGATGAAGATGTGCATTTTTCTATCGGCAAGTGTTGAAGGATGTGGGAAACATTCTCCATCATTTCGTCCCTCTGTCGCGTGAGAGCTTGCTCAGGCAACAAACTGATAGGATCGTCTGCTCCATCGTTTTTCTTTTCTTCCGCCATTGAGGGTTTCTTGGGTGTGCGAGAGCGATTGTAATCAAGAGAGACAAGATCGAGACCCAACTTCCTATACTCAGACCTCATCGGGGACGTGCACTGAAAAAAACCGACCAAGAACAGCCTGCTCTGATACCACTGATCCGGATTATTTTCGGCACGAAATGAGATTGGAGATATAATAAAGAAATGCACAGATATATCGCAAATATTCAATAATATAACATAAATATATCATAGATGCAACCATAAACACAGATATACAGTAATACATGATTTCTATTAATGAAATAAATGTACAGAGACTATAAAATACAGAGTGAAAGACTCGATAAAATGGTGGCAGCTTATCTCTGAGAAGAGATGTGACGGCTACTCGCATTCGCAAGAAGATCATTACAATGAGGCTCTGAAGGTCTTTTTACAATAAATAGAAATGCCCAAAATTCCTAGAAATCCAAAAACCTAACCCTAGGAGATGAAGCGCCAAAAGTCATGTGGGCCCCGTTTGGGTAAGTTAGTACATCAACTTCTCGGGGTCGTAACTTTTGCATATGATATCCGTTTTAGGCGTATGATAGCTCGTTGGAAAGGTATCATAGAGGAGATTAATTTTGGGGGCTCAATCATGCCTTTTTCTATTATTGATAACCTTGATCTCGAAAAAAATTCATTTGGGCCCTCAAAATGGCCCCGAAAGTTAAAAATTACTAAAAATAGTAAATTGTCAAATTTGTCAGAAAATTGTTTTGAGCCAGTTGGAAAAGGTGGGTGGCCACTGATATCCACCTGGACCACTCCTCCCTTCTTAGGAAGAAATGGTCTCCATTGCATTGAGTTCCCAGGGGAGAGGGAAAAGCGTTTGCTGAATCTGCATCTTGGTGAGTTGCTTGCCTTGTTGGAGACATCATGTTGCTCAATTTGTGGAAGTCTGTCATGAACCTATTGAGGCTGAGGTTGTTAAACAAGTTGGGATACATGAGAGGACGGTGCGTAGAAGGAATATTTGCACTTTTTTGCAACCTTGTCGACCTGCTTCTATTGGATAGAAGGTGCTTGGGGTGAAGTTGTAGTGGTTGCAGTGTCCTTCTGTTCCCCTTTTGAATAGATTTTGAAGAAGCTAAATTTTGCAGTCTGAGATACTACCTTGTGGCACTTTTTAGGTGGAACGGTAGTCAAAACTACCTATGGTATTTTGTAGAGATGACCCCCAAGAGAAATAATGACACTGTGAGGTCGAAACTCATAAACAGCATGGTGCTTCCACATATATCGTTGGCCCAAGAGAACATCACAGACATCTAGTGTGGAAACATCACATAATACCTCATCCTTGAAGGGTTGGATGCCATATGACAATCAACATTGTTGGCCGACACAGAGATCTCGTCCTTGGAAAAGCCACCCGATGTTGTATGGTTGCGGGTGTGGTGTTGTCAACAATCTCAACTGTTTGATGACCTCTATTGAGATGAGGTTCTTCTGGCTTCCGCTATCAACAATAAAATGCAGTGGGGTCCCCTTCACCCACAACTGTGAATGAAAAAGGCACTCCCCCTCTTCAGGATCTGTTGGTTCTTCTAGTTGAATTATTGTGGTCGCGACAATAGTAGTGGGGTTTGCGTCAATGATCTGTCCTTTACCAGTATTTTCATAATCAGATTCTGAATCAGGGTTCGACTCCTTGTATTTGATCTCGGCCACCAATTACTGTTTTGAGCGACATTCATCGGTGTTGTGCCAGGGGATTTTGTGGAAATTGCACCATTTTCTGGTGTCCTTCTTTGTCTTCCCGTGACCCTTCTTTTCATGTGGCTTGGACTGGTTTTTGGGAGACTGTTTTTTAGAGATGTCTTTTTCATACTTTGGTTCTTGCGGATTTGCAGAACCAAAATCTCGTTTGTTCTGGTGCTTAAATTTCTGGTCGATTTTAATAACATATTGATAGGCAACACCGAGTGATGAGATGTCCAGAAAATCCATTTCAGTTTGGATGTATCTGTGTAGAGCCCCACGGTATTTAAGAACCAAATGTCGTTTGGAGTCTTTAATACACAACTTGGTGCGCAAGGTGTGGAAGGTATTGGTGAACTCCGGAACTGCTTGGCCCCTTTCTTGCCGCAGTGTGGTCCATCTCATGTATTGGTCCTCATAATTGCCAATAGGGTAATATTGTTCCTTTACTGCATCCACAAAAAAATCTCAAGTGGGATCGGCCCCATATATTTCAGACTCCTCTTTGGAACTCTACTCCAAATAAGTTTCCCACCAATGTTTGACATGGGGGGGAGCTTTGAGGAGTGCGAAGGTGATTTTTTTTTGTCGGAAAATTTGTGAACTGAGAAATAACCTTCTAGCGGATTTAACCATTTGTCTAGGGCTTCTGCATCTATCTGTCCTTCAAATACAAGAATATGAAAATTAATTTGTACCTTGAAAGGCGAGGTGCCTCCAAAGTGGTCGCTTGATGAATATGTTCTTGTTGCTATCGGCAGGCATTGAAGGATGTGGGAAAAATTCTCCATCATTTCGTCCCTCTCTTGCGTGAGAGCTTGCTCAAGCAACAGACTGATATGATTGTCTGCTCCGTCATTTTTTTTTTCTTCTTCCATTGAGGGTTTCTTGGGTGTGCGAGAGCGATTGTACTCAAGAGAGACAAGCTCAAGACCCAACTTGCTATACTCAGAACTCGTCGGGGACATGCACTGGAAAAAAACGACCAAGAACAACCTGTTATGATACCACTGATCCAGATTATTTTCAACACGAAATGAGATCGGAGATATAATAAATAAATGCACAGAGATATCACATATATTCAATAATATAACAAAAATATATCAAAGATGCAACCATAAACACAGATATACAATAATACATGATTTCTATTAATGAAATAAATGTACAGAGACTGTAAAATACAGAGTAAAAGACTCGATAGAATGGTTGAAACTTATCTCTGAGAAAAGATGTGACGGCTACTTGCATTCGCAAGAAGATCATTACAATGAGGCTCTGAAGGCCTTTTAACAATAAACAGGAATGCCCAAAAGTACTAGACATCCAAAAACCTAACCCTAAGAGATGAAGCGCCAAAAGTCATGTGGGCCTCGTTTGGGTAAGTTAGTACATCAACTTCCCGGGGTCGTAACTTTTGCATACGATTTATGTTTTAGGTGTATGATAGCTTGTTGGAAAGGTATCATCTAGGAGATTCATTTTGGGGGCTCAATCATATATTTTTATATCATTAAGAACCTTGATCTCGAAAAACCTTCATTTGGGCCCTCAAAATGGCCTTGGAAGTTAAAAACTGCTAAAAATAGTAAATTGTCAAATTTGCCAGAAAATTTTTTGAGCCAGTCGGAAAAGGTGGGTGGCCACCGATATCCACCTGGATAAATACTCCCTCCATAGGAAGTAATGGTCTCCATTGTGTTGAGTTCCCGGGGAAGAGGGAAAATTTTTTGTTGAATCTGCATCTTGGCGAGTTGTTTGCTTTGCTGGAGACGTCGCGTTACGCAGTTTGTGGAAGTCTGTCACAAACCTGTTGATGTTGAGGTTATTCAACAAGTCGGGCTACATGAGAGGATAGTGCGCAGAAGGAATATTTGCACTTTTCTGCAACCTTTTCGACCTGCTTCTGTTTTATAGAAGGTGCTTGGGGCGAAGCTGTAGTGGTTGCAGTGTCCTTCTGTTCCACTTTTGAATAGATTGTGAAGAAGCTAAATTTTGCAGTATGAGATACTACCTTGTGGCACCTTTTAGGTGGAACAGTAGTCAGAACTACCTCTGGTATTCTGTAGAGATGACCCCCCAGAGAAATAATAACACTACAGGGTCGAGACTCATAAACAGTGTGGCGCTTCCACATATATGGTTGGCCCAAGAGAACATCACAGACATCTAGTGGGGTACCATCACATAATACCTCATCCTTGAAGGGTTAGATGCCATTTGACAATCGACATTGTTGGGTGACACAGAGATCCCGTCCTTGGCGAAGCCACCCGATGTTGTATGGTTGCGGGTGTGGTGTTGTTGACAATCCCAACTGTTTTACGACCTCTATTGAGATGAGGTTCTTTTGGCTTCCGCTATCAACAATAAAATGCAGCGGAGTCCCCTTCACCCACAACTGTGAATGAAAAAGGTGCTCCCCCTCTTTAGGATCTGTTGATTCTTCTGGTTGAATTGTTGTGATCGCGACAATAGCAGTGGGGTCTGCATCAATGATCTGTCCTTTACCAGTATTTTTAGAATCAGATTATGAATCAGGGTTCGGCTCATTGTCTTTGATCTCAGCCACCAATGACTGTTTTGAGCGACATTCATCGGTATTGTGCCAGGGGATTTTGCAAAAATTGCATCATTTTCCGGTGTCCTTCTTTGTCTTCCCGTGACCCTTCTTTTCATGTGGCTTGGACTGGTTTTTAGGAGACTGTTTGTTAGGCACGTCTTTGTCATACTTTGGTTGTTGCGGATTTGCAGAAACAAAATCTCATTTTTTCTGGTGCTTAAATTTCTGCTTGATTTTAACAGCATATCGATAGGCAGCACTGAGTGATGAGATGTCAAGAAAATCCATTTCAGTTTGGATGTATCTGTGTAGAGCCCCACGGTATTTCAGAACCAAATTTCGTTCAGAGTCTTTGATACTCATATTGGTGCACAAGGTATGAAAGGTATTGGTGAACTCTGGAACTTCTTGGCCCCTCTCTTGCCATAGTGTGGTCCACCTCATGTACCGGTCTTCATAGTTACCAATAGGGTAATATTGTTCCTTTACCGCATCCACAAAAAAATCCCAATTGGGATCAGCCCTATATATTTCAGACTCCTCTATGGAACTCTTCTCCCAATAAGTTTCCCACCAATGTTTGACATGGGGGAGAGCTTTAAGGAGTGTGAAGGTGATCTTTTCTTTGTCGTAAAACTTGTGAACAGAGAAATAACCTTCTAGCGGATTTAACCATTTGTCTAGGGCTTCTGCATATATAAGTCATTCAAATACAGAAATATAAAAATTAACTTGTACCTTGAAAGGCGAGGTGCCTCCAAAGTGGTTAATTGATGAAGATGTGCATGTTGCTATCGGTAGGCGTTGAAGGATGTGGGAAAAATTCTCCATCATTTCGTCCCTCTGTCGCGTGAGAGCTTGCTAAAGCAACGGACTGATAGGATCGTTTGCTTCGTCGTTTTTCTTTTCTTCCACCATTGAGGGTTTCTTGGGTGTGAGAGAGAGACTGTACTCAAGAGAGACAAGCTAGAGACCCAACTTTCTATACTTAGACCTCGTCAAGGACATGCACTGAAAAAAAATGACCAAGAAGAGCCTGCTCTGATACCATTGATCCAGATTATTTTCGGCACGAAATGAGATTGGAGATATAATAAAGAAATGCATAGAGATATCACAGATATTCAATAATATAACAGAAATATATCAGAGATGCAACCATAAACACAGATATACAGTAATACATGATTTCCATTAATGAAATAAATGTACAGAGACTGTAAAATACAGAGTGAAAGACTCAATAGAATGGTGGCATATTATCTCTGAGAAGAGATGTGATGGCTACTCGCATTCGCAAGAAGATCATTACAATGAGGCTCTGAAGGCATTTTTACAATCAACAGGAATGCCCAAAAGTACTAGACATCCCAAAACCTAACCCTAGGAGATTAAGCGCCAAAAGTCATGTGGGCCCCGTTTGGGTAAGTTAGTACATCAACTTCCCGGGGTCGTAACTTTTGCATACGATATTTGTTTTAGGCATATAATAGCTCGTAGGAATGGAATCGTTGAGAAGATTCATTTTGGGGACTCAATCATTCATTTGACTATTATTGAGAACCTTGATCTCTAAAAACCTTCATTTGGGCCCTCAAAATGACCCCGGAAGTTAAAAACTCCTAAAAATAGTAAATTGCCAAATTTTCCAGAAAACTATTTTGAGCCAATCAAAAAAGGTGGGTGGCCACCGATATCCACCTGGATCAATCCTCCCTCATTAGGAAACAATGGTCTCCATTGCGTTGATTTCCCGGGGGAGAGGGAAAAGCGTTTGTTGAATCTACATCTTGGCAAGTTGCTTGCCTTGCTAGAGACGTTGCGCTGCTCAGTTTGTGGAAGTCTTTCACGAACTTGTTGAGGTTGAGGTTGTTCAACAAGTCAGGATACATGAGAGGATGGTGCACATAAGGAATCTTTGCACTTTGTTGCAACCTTATCGACCTACTTCTGTTGGATAGAAGGTGCTTGGGGTGAAGCTGTAGTAGTTGCAGTGTCCTTTTATTCCCCTTTTGAACAGATTGTGAAGAAGCTGAATTTTGCAGTATGAGATACTACCTTGCAGAAATTTTTAGGTGAAACAGTAATCGGAACTACCTCTGGTATTCTGTAGAGATGACCCCCCTGAGAAACAATGACACTACGAGGTCGAGACTCATAAATAGTGTGGTGCTTCCACATATATGGTTGGCCCATCAGAACATCACAGACATCTAGTGGGGCAACATCACATAATACCTCATCTTTGAAGGGTTGGATGCCATATGAAAATTGACATTATTGGATGCCATATGACAATAGACATTGTTGGATGACACAGAGATCTCGTCCTTGGTGAAGCCACCCGATGTTGTATGGTTGTGGGTATGGTGTTGTCGACAATCCCAACTGTTTGATGACCTCTGTTGAGATGAGGTTCTTCTGGATTCCATTATCAACAATAAAATGCAGTGGGGTCCCCTTCACCCACATCTACGAATGAAAAAGGCATTCCCCCTCTTTAGGATCTGTTGGTTCTTCTGGTTGAATTGTTGCAGTCACGAAAATAGCAGTGGGGTCTGCGTCAATGATTTGTCCTTTACCAGTATTTTCATAATCAGATTCTAAATCAGGGTTCGGCTCCTTGTCTTTGATCTCGGCCACCAATGATTGATTTTAGCGACATTCATCAGTGTTGTGCTAGGGGATTTTTTGAAAATCGCACCATTTTCCGGTGTCCTTCTTTGTCTTCCCGTGACCCTTTTTTTCATGTGGCTTGGACTGTTTTTTGGGACATTGTTTGTTAGGGACGTCTTTTTCATACTTTGGTTGTTGCAGATTTGCAGAACCAAAATCTTGTTTGTTCTAGTGCTTAAATTTCTGCTCAATTTTAACAGCATATCGATAGGCAGCACCGAGTGATGAGATGTCCAGAAAATCCATTTCAGTTTGGATGTATCTGTGTAGAGCCCCACGGTATTTCAGAACCAAATTTTGTTCGAAGTCTTTGACACCCAGCTTGGTGTGCAAGGTATGGAAGGTATTGGTGAACTCTGGAACTGCTTGGCCCCTCTCTTGCTGTAGTGTGGTCCATATCATGTACTAGTCCTCATAGATGCCAATAGGGTAATATTGTTCCTTTACCGCATCCACACAAAAAATCTCAAGTGGGATCGGCCCCATACATTTCAGACTCCTCTGTGGAACTCTACTCCCAATAAGTTTCCCACCAATGTTTGACATGGGGGAGAGATTTAAGGAGTGCGAAGGTGATCTTTTCTTTGTTGAAAAATTTGTGAATAGAGAAATAACCTTCTAGCGGATCTAACCATTTGTCTAGGGCTTCTGCATCTATATGTCCTTCAAATACAGGAATATCAAAATTAACTTGTACCTTGAAAGGCGAGGTGCCTCCAAAGTGGCCACTTGATGAAGATGTGCCTGTTGTTATCGGCAGGCGTTGAAGGATGTGGGAAAAATTATCCATCATTTCGTCCCTCTGTCGCGTAAGAGCTTGCTCAAACAACAGATTGATAGGATCATATACTCCATTGTTTTTCTTTTCTTCCGCCATTGAGGGTTTCTTGGGTGTGCGAGAGCGATTGTACTCAAGAGAGACAAGCTTGAGACCCAACTTTCTATACTCATACCACGGCGGGGACATGCACTGAAAAAAATGGACCAAGAACAACCTGCTCTGATACCACTGATCTGGATTATTTTCGACACGAAATGAGATCGAAGATATAATAAAGAAATGCATAGAGATATCGCAGATATTCAATAATATAACATAAATATATCATAGATGCAACCATAAACACAGATATACAGTAATACACGATTTCTATTAATGAAATAAATGTACAGAGACTGTAAAATACAGAGTGAAAGACTCAATAGAATGGTGGCAGCTTATCTCTGAGAAGAGATGTGACGGTTACTCGCATTCACAAGAAGATCATTACAATGAGGCTCTGAAGGACTTTTAACAATAAAAAGGAATGCCCAAAAGTTCTAGACATCCAAAAACCTAACTCTAGGAGATGAAGCGCAAAAAGTCATGTGGGCCCTGTTTGGGTAAGTTAGTACATCAATTTCCCAGGGTCGTAACTTTTGCATAAGATCTCAGTTTTAGGCGTATGATAGCTCGTTGGAAAGGTATCATCGAGGAGATTCATTTTGGGGGCTTAATCATGCCTTTTCTTATTATTGAGAATATTTATCTCAAAGAACCTTCATTTGGGCCCTCAAAATGGCCCCAGAAGTTAAAAACTGTTAAAAATAGTAAATTGTCAAATATGCCAGAAAACTCTTTTGAGCCTGTCGGAAAAGGTGGGTGGCCACCAATATCCACCTGGATCAATCCTCCCTCCTTAGGAAGCAATGGTCTCCATTGCGTTGAGTTCACGGGGGAGAGGGAAAATCGTTTGCTGAATCTGCATCTTGGTGAGTTGCTTGCCTTCCTGAAGATGTCGCGCTACTCAGTTTGTGGAAGTCTGTCACGAACCTGTTGAGGCTGAGGTTGTTCAACAAGTTGGGCTACATGAGAGGATGGTGTGCAGAAGGAATCTCTGTGCTTTGTTGCAACCTTGTCGACTTGCTTCTGTTGGATAGAAGGTTCTTGGGGTGAAGCTGTAGTGGTTGCAGTGTCCCTCTGTTCCCCTTTTAAACAGATTGTGAAGAAGCTGAATTTTGCAGTATGAGATACTACCTTGCGGCTCATTTTAGGTGGAACAGTAGTCGAAACTACCTCTGATATTTTGTAGATATGACCCCCCAAAGAAACAATGACACTGAGGGGTCCAAACTCATAAACAGTGTGGCGCTTCCACATATATGGTTGGCCCAAAAGAACATCACAAACATCTAGTGGGGAAACATCACATAATACCTCATCCTTGAAGGGTTGGATGCCATATGACAATCAACATTGTTGGCTGACACAGAGATCTCGTCCTTGGTGAAGCCACCCAATGTTGTATGGTTGTTGGTGTGGTGTTGTCAACAATCCCAATTGTTTGATGACCTCTCTTTAGATGAGGTTATTCTAGCTTCCACTATCAACAATAAAATGCAGCGGGGTCCCCTTCACCCACATCTGTGAATGAAAAAGGCGCTCCCCCTCTTCAGGATCTGTTAGTTCTTCTGGTTGAATTGATGTGATCGCGACAATAGCAGTGGGGTCTACGTCAATGATCTGTCCTTTACCAGTATTTTCATAATCAGATTCTGAATCAGGGTTCAGCTCCTTGTCTTTGATCTCGGCCACCAATGATTGTTTTGAGCGACATTTATCGGTTTTGTGCCAGGGGATTTTGTGGAAATCGCACCATTTTCCGGTGTCCTTTTTCTTTTCGTGACCCTTCTTTTCATGTGGCATGGACTGGTTTTCGGGAGACTGTTTGTTAGGGACGTCTTTGTCATACTTTGGTTGTTGCGGATTTGCAGAATCAAAATCTTGTTTGTTCTGGTGCTTAAATTTATGCTTGATTTTAACAGCATATCGATAGGCAGCACCGAGTGATGAGATGTCCAAAAAATCTATTTCAATTTGGATGTATCTGTGTAGAGCCCCATGGTATTTCAGAACCAAATATCGTTCGGAGTCTTTGATACCCAGCTTGGTGCGAAGGTATGGAAGGTATTGGTGAACTCTGGAACTGCTTGGCCCCTCTCTTGCCGCAGTGTGGTCCATCTCATGTACTGGTCCTCATAGTTACCAATAGGGTAATATTTTTCATTTACCGCATCCACACAAAAATTCCAAGTGGGATCGGCCCCATATATTTCAAACTCCTCTATGGAACTCTACTCCCAATAAGTTTCCCACCAATGTTTGACATGGGGGAGAGCTTTAAGGAGTGTGAAGGTGATCTTTTCTTTGTCTGAAAATTTGTGAACAGAGAAATAACCTTCTAGCGGATTTAACCATTTGTCTAGGGCTTTTGCATCTATCTGTCCTTCAAATAAAGGAATATCAAAATTAACTTGTACCTTGAAAGGCGAGGTACCTCCAAAGTGGTCGCTTGATGAAGATGTTCATGTTGCTATTGGCAGGCATTAAAGGATGTGGGAAAAATTCTCCATCATTTCATCCCTCTGTCGCGTGAGAGCTTGCTCAACCAACAGACTGATAGGATCGTCTACTCCGTCGTTTTTCTTTTATTCTGCCATTGAGGGTTTCTTGGGTGTGTGAGATCGATTGTAGTCAAGAGAGACAAGCTCGAGACTCAACTTGCTATACTCAAACTTCGTCGGGGACATGCACCGAAAAAAAACAACCAAGAATAGCCTGCTCTGATACCACTGATCCTGATTATTTTCGGCACGAAATGAGATCGGAGATATAATAAATAAATGCACAAAGATATCGCAGATATTCAATAATATAACAGAAATATATCATAGATGCAACCATAAACACAGATATACAGTAATACATGATTTTTATTAATGAAATAAATGTACAGAGACTATAAAATACAGAGTGAAAGACTCAATAGAATGCTGACAGCTTATCTCTGAGAAGAGATGTGACGGCTACTTGCATTCACAAGAAGATCATTACAATGAGTCTCTGAAGGCCCTTTTACAATAAACAAGAATGTCCAAAATTCCTAGACATCCAAAAAACTAACCCTAGGAGATGAAACACCAAAAGTCATGTGGGCTCTGTTTGGGTAAGTTAGTACATCAACTTCCCGGGATCATAACTTTTGCATACGATCTTCGTTTTAGGCGTGTGATAGCTCGTTGGAAAGGTATCGTTGAGGAGATTAATTTTGGGGGATCAATAATGGATTTGGTTATTATTGAGAACCTTCATCTCGAAAAACCTTCATTTGGGCCCTCAAAATGGCCCCGGAAGTTAAAAACTGCTAAAAATAGTAAATTGCCAAATTAGCCAAAAAATTGTTTTGAGCCAGTCAGAAAAGGTGGGTGGCCACTGATATCCACTTGGATCAATCCTTCTTCCTTAGGAAGCAATGGTATCCATTGTGTTGAGTTTACGGGGGAGAGGTAAAAGCGTTTGTTGAATCTGCATCTTAGCGAGTTGCTTGCGTTGTTGGAGACGTCGAGCTGCTCAATTTGTGGAAGTCTATCACAAACCTGTTGAGGCTGAGGTTGTTCAACAAGTTAGGCTACATGAGAGGATGGTGCGCAGAAGGAATATTTGCGCTTTGTTGTAACCTTGTGACCTGCTTATGTTGGATAGAAGGTGGTTGGGGTGAAGCTGTAGTGGTTGCAGTGTCCTTTTGTTCTCCTTTTGAACAGATTGTGAAGAAGCTAAATTTTTCAGCATGAGATACTACCTTGCGGCACTTTTTAGGTGGAACAGTAGTCGGAACTACCTCTGGTATTCTGTAGAGATGACCCCCCAGAGAAACAATGAAACTACAGGGTCGAGAGTCATAAACAACGTGGTGCTTCCACATATATGGTTGGCCCAAGAGAACATCACAGACATATAGTGGGGCAACATCACATAATACCTCATCCTTGAAGGGTTGGATGCCATATGACAATCGACATTGTTGGCTGACACAGAGATCTCGTCCTTGGCGAAGCCACCCGATGTTGTATGGCTGCGGGTGTGGTGTTGTCGACAATCCCAATTGTTTGACGACCTTTGTTGAGATGAGGTTCGTCTGGCTTCCGCTATCAACAATAAAATGTAGCGGGGTCCCCTTCACCCACATATGTGAAAAAAAAAGACGCTCCCCCTCTTAAGGATCTGTTGGTTCTTCTGGTTGAATTGTTGTGGTTGCGATAATAGCAGTGAGGTCTGCATCAATGATCTATCCTTTACCAGTATTTTCAGAATCAGATTCTGAATCAGGGTTCGGCTCCTTGTCTTTGATCTCGACCACCAATGACTATTTTGAGCGACATTCATCGGTGTTGTGCCACGGGCTTTTGTGGAAATCGCACCATTTTCTGATGTCCTTCTTTGTCTTCTCATGACCCTTCTTTTCATGTGGCTTGGACTGGTTTTCAGAAGACTGTTTATTAGGGACGTCTTTGTCATACTTTGGTTGTTGCAGATTTTTTGAACCAAAATCCTGTTTGTTCTAGTGCTTAAATTTCAGCTCGATTTTAATAGCATATCGATAGGCAGCACCGAGTGATGAGATGTATAGAAAATCCATTTCAGTTTGGATGTATCTGTGTAGAGACCCACGGTATTTCAGAACCAAATTTTGTTCAGAGTCTTTGATACCCAGCTTGGTGGGTAAGGTATGGAAGGTATTGGTGAGCTCTGAAACTGCTTGGCCCCTCTCTTGCTGCAGTGTGGTCCATCTCATGTATTGGTCCTCATAGTTGCCAATAGGGTAATATTGTTCCTTTACCGCATTCACACAAAAATCCCAAGTGGGATCGGCCCCATATATTTCAAACTCCTCTGTGGAACTCTGCTCCCAATAAGTTTCCCACCAATGTTTGACATGAGGAAGAGATTTAAGGAGTGTGAAGGTGATCTTTTCTTTGTTGGAAAATTTGTGAACAGAGAAATAACCTTCTACCGGATTTAACCATTTGTCCAGGGATTCTTCATCTATCTGTCCTTCAAATAAAGGAATATCAAAATTAACTTGTACCTTGAAAGGCAAGGTGCCTCCAAAGTGGTCGCTTGATGAAGATGTGCATGTTGCTATCGGCAGGCGTTGAAGGATGTGGGAAAAATTCTCCATCGTTTCGTCCCTCTGTCGCGTGAGAGCTTGCTCAAGCAACAAACTAATAGGATCGTCTTCTCCATCGTTTTTCTTTTCTTCTGCCATTGAGGGTTTCGTGGGTGTGCGAGAGCAATTGTACTCAAGAGAGACAAGCTCGAGACCCAACTTTCTATACTCAGACCTTTTCGGGGACATGCACTGAAAAAAAATGACCAAGAATAGCCTACTCTGATACCATTGATCTGGATTATTTTCGGCACGAAATGAGATCAGAGATATAATAAAGAAATGCACAGAGATGTCACAGATATTCAATAATATAACAGAAATATATCAGAGATGCAACCATAAACATAGATATACAGTAATACATGATTTATATTAATGAAATGAATGTATAGAGACTGTAAAATACAGAGTGAAAGACTCGATATAATGGTGGCATCTTATCTCTGAGAAGAGATGTGACGGCTACTTGCATTTGCAAGAAGATCATTACAATGAGGCTCTGAAGGCCTTTTTACAATAAACAGGAATGCCCAAAATTCCTAGTCATCCAAAAACATAACCCTAGGAGATGAAGTGCCAAAAGTCATGTGGACCCTATTTGGGTAAGTTAGTACATCAACTTCCCGGGGTCGTAACTTTTGCATATGATCTCCATTTTAGGCGTATGATAGCTCGTTGGAAAGGTATCGTCGAGAATATTCATTTTGGGGGCTCAATTATTCTTTTATCTATCATTGAGAACCTTGATCTCAAAAAAACTTCATTTGGGCCCTCAAAATGGCCCCGAAAGTTAAAAACTGCTAAAAACAGTAAATTGCCAAATTTGCCAGAAAACTATTTTGAGCCAGTCGGAAAAGGTGGGTGGCCATCGATATCCACCTGGATCAAAATTTGACAAGTTTGAGTAGTTTAACTCAAATCATTGTAAACATCAAGTTTTCGGGTGCATTTTCGGTAGTATCCGACACCCTCAACTTCTTGGAAGAAAGAAAGAAAAGTTCAAGCGAGCGAGTGCAGGTGAGCGTGAAACAAAATCAAGTGAGTGTGAAGTTCAAGTGAGTGATTCAAGTGAGCGAGCTGCAGATAAACCTTCTTCTGTCGAGTCAAATTTGTAATCAGGATCTACCTGCACAAGGAGACCTCTTTTAAGTGTTTTGAAATGGCTTGCAATCTAGAATTATTACAGTTATTGAACGCTCTAATAAACACCACTAAAGACAATACAATGATATTGAACAAAGAAACTCTTCAATCAGTGCTAACTTGTTTACAAGTGACGGAAGCTAAAGTTAGACTTCTTCAAGCACAATCCCAACTATTGAATGATGAAATCAAGGATCTCAAAAATCAACAGCCAGTGAAGTGTTCTGAACAACCCTCTCTATAATGATGATGATCAACAGTCAGTGAAGGAGAAACTCAATAAGAAAACTCCAGATGCAGACAAAGACGAAGTTATTCATGAACCTACTTTTCAAAAGTTTTCATTTGAGTTTAGTGAAGAAAACATTTCAACGTTGCAACAACATGCAGTAAATCCACTTCCACAGTTTTCAAAGAAACAAGTTCAGAATACGTTTTCCAAGCCCATCATCAAACCTTGGGAAGAAATCATCTACAACAAGAATAGAACGGGACTTGAATATGATAAGGAAGTTACCTTTCATATTCTCGATTATTCCAGACCAATCAAGTTCCAAAGGGTTGGATTCCTTCAAGAAGCTTCAACTTCACCTGTTCCAATTCTGCATCATAATGCAAAGTGCCAAAATTGTAATTGAGTTGGTCACGAGGAGAATTAGTGTTTTGATCTCCATCCTTGCCAACATTGTGGCAATAATAACCATTCTTCAGAAAGATGTTCAACGTTGAAGAAACCTGCAAGATTGAAGATTCACTCTGAGTGGATTGATCCTTGGTAGTGGTCATCAACAACCATGCGACTATATAAGTCTTACTGTAGAATTCAATCTCAAGTAAAGACCAAACTTGTAACACATAACATTTTTGTACCTCACATAAGTGGGCCCCTTATGGGATAACTTTTGAGCATGGCCCTCACGAGATGAGATAACATGTGGCTTTTTCCGCATTACCACTTTGTGTTGTACTCAAATGGAACAAGTATGGTACTCTCTTGAGCATAGAAGGGGGGAGTACAATGATGAAACTCTCATGCACCTTAAGGGGGGGAGTTCAAAATTCCAATGACAATGGTTCATGAAACCACTTGGGGTATCTCCTTTCAGCTGACAAAGGGGGGAATTGATGATGGAATTGAAGATGGTTGTCAAACAAAAAGTTTCGACAACAACAAACATCAAGTATGCCAGATGGGCATGAAATTTTCCAAATGGGAAATTGTGGTCTGTAGATGACAGACTTTAGCAGAATTATGGTTCAATAAGTTTAAGTTGAATCATACATAATTGAGATGTTGATTTTGATTTTGAGAGCAATGATGTGGACGTTTGATTCACATAGATAGTCATTCGACCTAGCAGAGGACAAGAGGATCCTTCTACATTGCAGCTTGGCATTTGATTGAGTTGTCAGGCATTTTCATGGATGTGACAGACTAGAAGTTGATTCACTTCTCTTGGTTCACTCTCATCATATTGGAGTTTTACATTAAGTGAACAAATTGCATGCATCCTGGCTCACATGATTACATAGTGAGATTTTCTAGAGATGGAAAACTTTGACAGGATTATGATTCAATGACTTGCAATTGAATCATACACAATATACATTGGGATGTTGTTGGACACCTAAAAGTGTCAAGATTGGTTAGTGGTCATCCAAAAAAACCATTATATACATTGTATCAATTAATCAATGGTTATCCCAAACCACAATTTTAGAGAGCACCTTCATTTATACACTGATAGTAGAATGGTGATACTACATGTTCACCAATTAGCAGAAGACATTAGATTCTTCTAGATCAAATACTTGGCAAAATTGTCGAATTGTCAAGCAATCAGGGAATGTTCATATATTGTAGTTGTTCACTTCCATATCTTAGCTCTCTTCCAATTCATTTTAGATGAAAAAATTCAACATCCAGATTGGCGGTTTTTCAGGCAGTCCTTCATTGAGGCTCAGCTCAAGAGTTTCAATATGATGACTTGGAATTGATACCAGTTTATGCTTTATTGCTGGTATTATTGATCGAACTTGTGATTGAGGGGGGGATTGTTAGCCTATGGCTTACCTTAACCAATCACTAAGTCTAAATTGTCACCTATATTTGTATTATTCATTTAGGATATTAGTAATATATCCTCAAGTGATG
>ML819133.1:14901-31077 GCA_009831015.1 Picea engelmannii | reverse complement strand
ATAAAATAGAATAAGGCGGATGTAAGAAGACCTAATAGAAGCTTCCGCTTCTAGAAGGATCTTCCTCTAGATGCTTCTTTTTAGTATAAATAGGAGTCGAGGGTATGAGAACCCTAGCTTGGATATTATTGTAATAGAGCGTTACTCGATTGGAGGTTGCCCCCTCGAAGAGGCCTGTGAACATTGCTAACTGATTCAAAGTGCTATTTATGTTGCTATTTCGTATATCATTTCTGTGTATTGTGAAGATTATGCTGGATATTTTACTGTTATTCTGTCATTTCTAGCATTTCGTTTCTGTTTTGCATATTTTATATATCTGGTATCTTGCATTGTGACACGTCAGCAAGTGACATAAGCAACTTACGTCACTCTGGGAGTTTTGCGTCAAGAGATATACCATCGGTACTTGCCCCAAGTCCCAAAATCCTAAATGTCGGAGTATCGAAGTGGACACGAGACGTTCGATCTGGAAATAACTTCACGAGCATCCTGGACCGTCAATCTACTCAATGGAAGGATAGTGTAAGTGGAAATGTTAACCGACAGTAAGCGGTCTCCAACGTTGATGAATCACACAGAAGATGATCACTCTAGAGGAAAATGGAGCAGTGTTTATTCGAAACCTCCGAAGCCCCAAACGTCGAAATTCCGAAAGGGACACGCATCAGTAGATTGACAGCTTCGGGAGATTTGACATGTTGGAAGTCACGAAAACCCGAAGGGAAAAGTGTCGAAGTTACGACATCCATCCATCTCAACGCATGATTAAGTCATAACCGTCAGATTTAGCAGTGAAAGGATGAGTGTAAGGTCTAAAGCGGACCATTGATTTATCTCCGTGAAATAAACGTGAACCATCCAATTGTTTCAGCGATATCGTACTCGGGAGTTTTGAAATATTGGAAGTCATGAAGACCCGAAGGTCAAAATGCTGAAATTTTGTTAGTCATTCATCCCATCAGAAGATCATATCGTAACCATTGATTTAATAAAGTGCTCAAGCACTCGTTTTTCTTAGCATCTAGTTACCGTCGATGGTCATATGATATAAGAGTTTTAAAAGGAAACTGTTATACGTCGCTATATTCGGTAAGCCTGTGGTTCTGTAATGATCAGTCATATGAAATTGCTTGAAGGAAGTGCCTTCATAGAAATTGGTCCCTGTGAAAATAAGAGAGATTTGGGATCGAGTATAAAGGATTAAATTTATCCATGACTTTGATCAATTTATGAAAAACCTTTACAATAAAATAAATAAATAGTAATTAAGACTAACTAATCGAAGAGGTGCGATGGTCAAAATGAAGGGACACAGTTGTGTCACACTCACACCGTTTGAAGAGTATATAATCATGGAAGAGTGTTGAGAAGAAAATGTCTCTACAGTTCAGAACAGAAGATCAAAAGTTGAAGCAGATTCCAAGAAGAAAAGATAATATCTATGTATTAAGGGCGGTTGGGTGGTGCAAGGGCAGGTTGGTGCCTACAGAGGGAGTTGGTGCTTCCTTGTCATTTGTAGCTAACTAAACAGGGGGTCGTAGCCTCCTACCAGTTGGTGTTGGTAAACCAGGGTGTGGGTGCATCCTGATCAGTCGGTGTTGATCAAAGAGGAAGTACATATTCCTTCTATGTAACATGTAAAACAATTTTTCATTTAATAGAAAAGAGTTTGTGGTTTTCCCAATTAGGTTCCACGATAAAATATTGTGTTAAAATTCTGTCTAAGAAATGAAAAATTGATATAATTGGTGTGTCACTGATTCACCCCCCCCCCCTCTCAGTGACAGGATCTGATCCTTCAATTGGTATCAGAGCAGGTTCCTTTAGCACGCTCTAACAAACTTGAAGGTAGATTATGAAGATGGATCAACAAGAGGGAATGTCTAACAACAAAGCACCATTTTTCAATTGAGGAGGCTATGCTCTGTGGAAAATAAGAATGAAAAACTTCATGTTGGCTCTTGGTTTTGTAATCTAGCAATCTGTTGTAGATGGTTACATTGCACCAACTACTCCACCTAAAGACTCTGGAGGAAAGAAAATCTATAATGACAACTCAAGAGAAGTTTATGAAATTCTAGCATGGTTGACTAATTATATATGTGTGAAAGTTATGCATTGCAAATCAGCCAAAAAAATATGGGACAAATTGGAGGTTGTATATGAAGGAGATGACAAAGTCAAGGAAGCCAAATTACAGACCTATAGAACTCAATTTGAAAATATGAAAATGAAAGAAGAAGAAAATATTGTTGAGTACTTTCATAGGGTAGATGAAGTGGTCAACTCAATTAGAGTGGCAGGAGTAGAAATTATAGATAAACCCATTGTGCAAAAAATACTAAGGTCATTACCTATGATATGATGAAAATATTTCTTCAATTGAAGATAGATCCAATCTAAACACACTCACAGTTGATCAACTTCATGGAATCTTTATAGCATATGAAATGAGAACAGGGCATGATAAATCAACAAAAGATGAAACATCTTTCAAGGCATCCAAGACAAAGATAAATCAGAAGAAAAAATCTCAATCCAGTCATCATGAAGAATCTGGTGTGGAAGAAGCCAAGTTCATTAGAAAACTTTAGAAAGGATCAGGGAAGTACAAAGGCAAACTTCCTTTCAAATGTTTTAATTGTGGCAAAGTTAATCATTTTGGATACAAGTTTCCCTATCCCAAGGAGGACCCTGAAGATCAAGAAAACAAAAATAATCAATACAAGAAGAAGGAAAAACCCAACTACAAGAAAACGTTTTACAAAGGGAAAAATATTTTTTATTCAAAAGAAGAAAATAGCAGTTTGTCAGAGTCTAGTGACAACGATGAATCTGATGATGATGAAGTATTTTTCTTACTTATTGAAGAATATAATGATATAGAAAAAATTAAACATGAGAAAAAGTTAGAAGATGAAGCAGAATTTAATATGGAGGAAGAACTTCTTAGTGCCTTGGATGAGTTAAGAAAGTACAAAACCATATATAGACAACTGAAAAGTTTTGTACTTGAACAAAAAGAAAAACATGAACAAGAAGAAAAGGAGATGGAAAAACTCATGAGCAACCTGAGAAAACAAATCTTAGAAGAAAATAAGATCGAAGAAAGTCTAGAAAATTCTCTTAAGGAAAAACAAATAACTTGTGAAAAAATGGAGGCAGAAATAGTTCATCTAAAAAGGGAATTGGATGCAAAAATCATTCAACCAAAATCTGAAAATAGCTCTAAAATATTAGATAAGATTATTACCATGCAAAGGGATTCAAGTAATAAAAATGGAATAGGTTATTCTCAAAAGGAAAGTCATGTTCACTCAAAATCTTATGCAGATGCTCTCCTAAGTACATTCAAGAAGAAAAATGAAGAGAAGATAAGTAATGATCAGAACTCCAGAAGATTACTTCCACCCATCAAGAAGGAAGACAAGGCAATACCAAAGAAGTTTTATCAAAACATGTATCTTCTCATTTTCACTGGTTATTGCTTTGCATGCTCTAATTTTGGACACAAAGCTATAAATTGTAGAGCATATAGAAAGAAAAATCTGAATGTTAAGAACTATATCCTTAAGGATAAACAAGCAGCAAATCGAGTTAAAAGCATAAACTTTAACTCCTTTGAACCTCTATAAGAAGGGGACTTACAATGCTTTAGATGTCATAACCATGGACATAAGTCCATTAATTGCAGATTAATGGAAGTCTCAGAACAACCCAAGGTCATTAGAGACCAAAAGAAACTTTAGAGAGAAAAAACATCAAAAAAGGAATGTCTTATTGCCATAAAAGCTCAAGATAAAAAGGACCTCTACTATGTTGACAATGGGTGCTCAAAACATATGACAGGTAACAAGGACAAGTTTTTAGACCTAAAGAAACAAAAAGGTAAAGTTACATTTGGTGATAATGCTTCAAGTAACATACTTGGGAAAGGCACTGTGAATCTGGGAAACGACAAAGCCATAAATGTACTACTTGTCGATAAATTGAAGCCTAGTTTATTAAGTGTCAGTCAAAACTTTGATCAGGGGGACTTATGCATCTTTGATTCCCAAAAATGTGAGATTAGGAGAGAAGACACGGGAAAATTAGTTGGTACTGCTCCTAGAACTCCTGAAAATGTATATATACTAGATGCAAAATTGAATGGGGAGTGTCATATAAATTCAGTAGATGAAAGTTGGATATGGCATAGAAGGTTGGTGCATATTAACTTTGAAAATCTTGTGAAAGTCAGCAACCTTGGTCCAGTAAGAAACTTGCCAAAAATCATAAAACCCTCAAATACTATGTGTAGACACTGTCAACTAAGGAAGCAAACTAGAATAAGATTCAAGGCAAAAGAATACACAACCTCTAAACCTTTAGAGCTTGTTCACACTAACCTATGTGGACCTACAAGAACCAAGAGTTTGCAAGAAGAGTCTTACTTTATGTTTTTCATTGATGACTTTACTAGAATGGGTTGGATATGTTTTCTCAAAGAAAAATCAAAAGCACTCAACAAATTCAAAGCCTTTAAAACCCTTGTTGAAAATGAAAACGAGACAAAAATCAAATGTCTTAGATCAGAAAATGGTGGTGAATTAACCTCAAAAGAGTTTGATGTATTCTGTGAAACTCATAGAATAAAAAGACAATTCTTTGTTGCCATAACAACTCAGCAAAACGGGATTGTTGAGAGAAATAATAGAACAATTCAGGAGGTTGCAAGGACTATGCTCAATGAAGCAAAATTGTCAGATGGATATTGGAGGGAAGTTGTAAGTACAGAAGTATACATATTGAACATAGGTCAGCTTAGAGTTAATAGTGATAAGACCCCTTATGAACTATGGTTTGGAAGAGCTCCATCAGTAAAATGCTTCAAGGTCTTTGGAAGTAAATGTTATATCAAAAGACTAGATGAGAGTCTTGGAAAATTTGATGCCAAATCTGATGAAGGTATTTTTCTTGGATATGCTTCAAACAAAAAGGCATACATATGCTACAATATCATATCACATAATATTTTTGAGAGTGCATATGTCAAGGTGGATGACCTAAAAATGATAAGAATCAAAAATCAAGAGACCATACCTAAAAATGAAGATGAAGATGATGATGAGACATTCGGCACTCAACTAGAAGAAGTAGAAGAGAATGAAAAATAAAGGGAAGAAGATGATATGGATACTAGTGAAAGCGAAGAAGATGGTCAATATGGAGAGATAAGAGAAGAATTCCCAAGAAGAGATATAAAGACACCATCAAGAATTACTCAAAAGAATCATCGTGAAGAACTAATTATTGGAGATATAAATGATGGATTGCACACAAGAAGACAACTATTGTATCAAACAGAAATAGCATTGTTGTCACATGTTGAGCCTAGCTCAATCAAAGAGGCATGTAAAGATGAGAATTGGATCAAAGCTATGAATGAAGAATTGGACCAAATTGAAAAAAATCAAACTTGGGAACTAGTTCCAAGACCAAAAAACAAAAAATTCATTGGAACTAAATGGGTATATATAAATAAAATGAATGAAGATGGGCAAGTAATCAGGAACAGAGCCAGATTAGTATGTAAAGGGTATGCTCAAGTTGAAGGAGTAGACTATGAAGAAACATTTGCACCTGTGGCCAGATTAGAGGCAATTAGGATGTTCTTAGCTTTCTCCAGCTATAGAAAATTTAAAGTGTACCAAATGGATGTCAAGTCAGCATTTCTCATTGGAAAATTAGAAGAGGAAGTCTATATTGAGCAACCAGAAGGTTTCCAATTAACCAACAAAGGGGACTATGTCTGTAAACTAAATAAAGCACTCTATGGGCTAAAACAAGCACCTAGAGCATGGTATTCAAGGCTAGATTCTATCTTACAAAAACAAGGCCTAAAAAGCGGATCAGCAGACAGCAACCTTTATTGTAAAATTGATGGTAATAACATGATCATTGTGGAAGTGTGTGTTGATGATATTATATTTGGTAGTGATGATGAAAAAATGAGTAAGGACTTTGCTAGGATAATGTAGCAAGAATTTGAAATGTCTTTTCTTGGGGAACTGAATTTCTTCCTTGGATTACAAATAATAAAGTCCAAAAGGGGAGTCTTTATTCATCAGCCTAAGTATATTAAAGATATGCTTAAAATATTTCAGTTGGAAGATTTCAAACCTGTTAGTACACCTATGAAAGTTGGATGCAAATTAAGCAAGGATGATGAGTCCAAAACTGTAGATCCAAAACACTACAGATCAATGATTGGCAGTTTTCTCTATGTAACATCTTCCAGACTTGATGTTAAGCAAGTTGTTGGGATGGTGGCTAGATTCCAAGCAGAACCAAAGGAGAGACATGTTCAAGTTGTAAAAATAATCTTTAGATATTTGAAAGGAACCATAGATCTTGGTTTGTGGTACCCCAGTAAGGACTCATTCACATTAAAATCCTATTCAGATGTTGATTGGGAAGGAAGTATAGATGACAGAAAAATTATGAGTGGAGGAACATTCTTTTTGGGAGAATCACCGGTTGCTTGGATAAGCAAGAAACATTCTCAATTTCTCTATCTAGCACTGAAGTCGAGTATATTGCAGTAGCAGAATGTTGCACAGAAGTGGAATGGATGAAACAAACACTACAAGATATCAAAATAGTATTTGAAGAACCCACTACTATCCATTGTGATAATACAAGCACGATAAGTCTCTCTAAGAACCTTGTCCAGCACTCAAAATCGAAACACATTCCCATAAAGTATCACTATCTAAGAGATCAGGATGAAAACAAAAACATTAAATTGGAATATGTTCCAACACAAGAACATGTGGCAGATATTTTTACAAAACCCTTAAGTAGAGATGCATTTGAATACCTCGGGAAAAAATTGGGAGTAATCTTTCTTCCTACCTAAATCTCTTAAGAAAATAATGCATCAGTTGGCACCTATTCAAGGGGAGATAGCAATCGATGTCAGAAGGAGTCATTCAATTATGATAGGAAAAGTGTGATTGCAGGAGGTGTTACCAATGGTCAAAGAAATATTTATACAGATAGATCATCGGAGAAGAAACCCTTTGCCATTGATGCCAAAGGGGGAGAATAACTTCAGAGGACAAAAGCATCACCGCAGGGGGAGATTGTGTATAAAGTTGGTGTGTTGGCCTCAATGACAAAGGGGGAGCTTATTGGACAAATTTTCATTCAAGTGTTGTCATTGATGTCAACATTCATAGTAAGCAGAGTAGCGAGGTCAATCTCAGGAAGAAAAATAATCGATAGAAGAGCATCACCTTAAAGCTGAAGAAATGTGTGACTATTGTTGATCATGATAGGATCAACAATCCAATGATAAAATCTCAGGAGGGTTAGAAAACGCAGAAATCAAAGCTTAGAAGAGATTGGCACGTTGAAAATCAGTAGGTATGGCGCAAATGAAACCTGGATCAAATCGTGACCGTTGATGTGAAATCACCCGATCAACGACATGGATGAATTGCGGGGAGCGAGAAAGTAGAATTAAACCACTTGCTAGTTACAATCCTTCTAGATTGTCAGATCACATAGCTTCAACGATCTACGACAGCGGTTGATCCAACTAATCACCAATTTAAGTCATATTAAATCGTGATTGTCAGATGCACAATCGCAAAATCTACGACAGGGATAGATTGCGGATATTGAAAGGAAAATTAAATCACTCGTAAATTGTGGTTCTGCAATCATCGTTGACAATTGATCTACTTCGATAATCACAACATCCTTCAAATCATCTCAATGTGGAAGGATAGGATAAGTGGGGCTAAAAGGTTGAGATTTGGATTAGCCGAATACCCATCAGCCGTCGGATTAAATTCGATACTCGTCAGTTGTCGGATCGTGTTAAAGTGGAAGGATAGGATAAATCTACAAGAGTTTCATTACAGAATAAATCGAATCGTTAATCTAAAGAACTTGATCAATGAACAAAATTCACTTCAGGTATAAAGAAGCGAGGAACTTACGCCCCGTCATTTTGAGATTTGAAATACCCGGAGCCCAGAAATCCGAAGTGAATAAGGATCATCGGATTTAGAGGACATACGAGGATCGTTGGATCATAACTATTAGTCAGCAAACCACATCAGCAAGGACAGGTGGCAGAGTTAAAGAATGACAAATTTCAAGATGAATCGGCATTTTTGGTACGTGCAAATCACGAATGAGAGTGACATGTGGCAGCTACTCGACTCGTGACACGTCAACAAGTGACGTAAGAAACTTACGTCACTCTGGGAGTTTTGCGTCGGGAGATATACAATCAGTACTTTCCCCAAGTCCCGAAATCATTAATGTCGGAGTCCCGAAGTGGACACGAGACGTTCGATCTAGAAATCACTTCATGAGCATCCTTGACCATCGATATACTCAGTGGAAGGATTGTGTAAGTGGAAATGTTAACCGACAGCAAGCGGTCTCCATCGTTGATGACTCACACAGTAGGTGATCACTCCAAAGGAAAATGGAGCAGTGTTTATTCGAAACCTCTGAAGTCCCGAACGTCGAAATTCCGAAAGGGACACGCGTCAGTAGATTGATAGCTATGGGAGATTTGACATGCTGGAAGTCACGAAAACCCAAAGGGAAAAGTGCTAAAATTATGACAACCATCCATCTCAATGCATGATTAAGTCATAGTCATCGGATTTAGCAGTGAAAGGATGAGTGTAAGTTCTAAAGCGGACCATTGATCTATCTCCGTGAAATAAATGTGAATCGTCCGATTGTTTCAGCGATATCGTACTCGAGAGTTTTGAAATATTGGAAGTCATGAAGACCCGAAGTTCAAAATGCTGAAATTTCGTTAGTCATTCATCCCATCATAAGATTGAATCGTAACCATTGATTTAATAAAGCGCTCAAGCACTCGTTTTCTTAGCATCTGGTTACCGCCAATGGTCATATGATATAAGAGTTTTAAAAGGAAATTGTTATACGTCGCTATATTTGGTAAGCTTGTGGTTTTGTAATGATCGGTCATATGAAATGGCTTGAAGGAAGCACCTTCGTAGAAATTGGTCCCTGTGAAAATAACAGAGATTCGAGATCGAGTATAAAGGATTAAATTAATCCATGACTGTGATCAATTTATGAAAAACCTTTACGGTAAAATAAATAAATTGTAATTAATACTAATTAATCGAAGAGGTGTGATGGTCCAAATGAAGGGACACAGTTGTGTCACACTCACACCATTTGAAGAGTATATAATCATGGAAGAGTGTTGAGAAGAAAATATCTCTGCAGTTCAGAACAGAAGATCAAAAGCTGAAGCAGATTCCAAGAAGAAAGATAATATCTATGTAATAAGGGTGGTTGGGTGGTGCAAGGGCAGTTTGGTACCTGCAGAGGGAGTTGATGCTTCCTTGTCAATTGTAGCTAACTAAACAGGGGGTCGTAGCCTCCTACCAGTTTGTGTTGGTAAACTAGGGTGTGGGTGCATCATGATCAATCGGTTTTGATCAAAGAGGAAGTACATATTGCTTCTATGTAACATGTAAAACAATTTTGCAGTTAATAGAAAAGAGTTTGTGGTTTTCCCAATTGGGTTCCACGATAAAATACTATGTTAAAATTGTGTCTAATAAATGAAAAATTGATATAATTGTTGTGTCACTGATTCACCCCCCTCCCCCCCCCCTCTCAGTGACAGGATATGATCCTTCAATTTGAGTATTTTATGTTTTGGTTTGCTTATGATGGTGTATGCAAAGAAATTGATAATAGGGATCATTCATATTCATATGAAATGAAATTTTGTTTAATAAATTTTAATGGTCTCATGTTGAGAAATGGGCATCTTCTCTGCATGGTTTGCACAGTAGTCATGATAGTAGAAGACTTGGAAAGTTCAATTCTATCTCTTTATCTACATCTTTCAAATATATATCTTCACAAATTTGTTTCCATTTACTATTTTTGTGCTCCTTTGTGCTCTTATTGTGTTTTTCCAATATCTTCACAAATGGTACAGAACCAGTCGAGTTGTGCAGCATTGGTTTCCATGAAGGTCGAAGAAGCAGGTAATATATGGAATCGTTGAGTAGATAGACAAGCATATAGCTGTAAAGTTAAGGATAGACCGCCAGTTTAGAAGGATGGGTGGACGGGTGGCAAAGACAAGTACACAAACCAAAGATGTGGTATGCATTTTCACTTAATAGGTGCAGGAAAAGAAATGCATGACATCTGGAGTGGTATTCAAGAGGTCAATCTAATAGACAACAAAGGAGGTAGGGGACATGTAGAGAGAAAATGAGATAGTGATATTGGTCGACGGGTTTTTCGCTATTGAAAGGTTTTGTGCAAAAGTTGTCCCTAAGTACATGCCTTCAATATAAACATAACTTTTTTTACGAGCCAAACATATCGTGTTTTTACAAGCTAAGACATGTCAAGGCAATAACAAGTTTTCACTACATATATGGTTGACGGAGTTATTGAAAAAAAGAGAGTTGGTTGAGAGCATTAACTCTTTCATGGATGTATCTGATAGAGATAAGGAATTTAATCCATCTTTTAGTTAATGGAAGAAAAAAAATTATATTCAAATAAACGAACTATTTTTTTCATTATTTACTATCAATTCCTTTTTAACTGCTCTACTCTAATGTTGTCACAACAAACCAATTCCAAGAAATATGGTTTGGATCTCTTTCAAAGTAGAGGGAAACAAAACTAGAAGTCGTTTAATTAATTCCACCTTTCATATTCATTCAAAGGGTCTAGAGGAAAACTACTTTTATTCCATCATGACTGAGTTGAACTTTTGTTGCAAAAATAGTATCTCAAGCACTTGCAACATAGTTATTTACTTGACAAGAAATGTGAACACAAAATGAGAACTATATCCCTAAAAATCGATATTTTTGTATCAAAACTTTCAAAATCAATCTTTAAATCTAAAAGTGGTGCTACTAGTATCACTCTTTATTTTAAGGGCTTAAAATTACAACGTTTTACAACCATACTATTAAACAATCGTGATGTTTTAAAAAAAAATACTTAAAATCAACCCCCAAATCGAAAAGTGGTATTACCAGTCACACCATTTTTTGCAGGGTTAAATTTTCAACTTTTCTAAAAGGCCTTCACAATCAATAATGTTGCAATAAAAATCTTAAAAACAACCTTGAGAAAAAAAATTGGATTCACATAAAAATTCCATGAGAAATTCAAGTTCACATGAAAATATCAATTCTCTCAATCCCAAAGACATGTGGTTCACCCGAATGGATACAAATGCTTCTCTAAACAAAGGACACATTAGTGTCAAAGTGTCAGAGGTGGAAATAAACATGAAGGTTGGAAATCTTTATCCTTCATCTTTGTGTCTACTAGAAGTGCACAAAGGAAATGATGGTGAAATCTGGTGCGAGAACAATTGGGGTCTCTTGGAATTGTGACACACTAATGGTCTTACACTTAACATGAAGTAAAAAGAAACACAACTTCAAATTGTGTTATCTCTATAACCAAAAGAATGAGAAGCTAAGTAATTAGGGTTTTAAGATTTTTGTGGTGGGAGTAGTTATTAATATTGCTAAAAAAATACACAGTGTTCATCTTGAATATGTCAACATTTCGGATCACCAACCAGATCTATCATCAAGACAAAATCATCAATTAGGAGAAGATGGTGACCTTTCAATAAATACATCAAAGAACATAGACAAGAAAGCCCAAAATTACTTGTTTCTTCTATGGTGGATCAACGAAATCCATTTCTCACTAATCTTCGTCCCTCCATCCATGTTAAGGTTGTTGGGGTGTTTGATGATTTCCATGGCTTCCCTGATTCTACGTTTGAAGTAGTGATTCTCTTTGGCAAGGATTTTTGTGTCTTCTAGGCACATATGATGTTTGGTTCCATTAGAATTCTCTGCTAATGTTGATGTACATTTGTGTTCCTTCCTAATATCATATATGTGCTCTTTAATCCTTACTTGGAAATATTATCTTGTTTCTCCAATGTATCATTTGATACATGAGAATTCCACCTTATATACTCCTTTATGTTGACGATGGTCAGATTTGTCTTTCACTTATCTCATCCTTTGGCTTTTGTTTTCTCTAGGATTGAAATAGGTCGTGGTCTCTTTCTTCCTTAAGACTTTAAAAATCCTATTAGTGATTCTTTTGATGTAGGGGAGGTGAGTTATATTGCTAGGGTAATTGTTTCTAGAACGTGGCTCTCCTCCTTCCTATTCCATGGCTCCACTTATATCCATTCCTATGTCCTTATTCTTGTATCTTATGTTATTGAAAACTTGAACTATAACTATAACTTCATCATAACTTTAAAAGGAAGGTTTCATATGGGAAAAGGTTTCTTTTTTGAGTGATATGGATGGTACCTATTCCCATAAATACCTTGACTATTTCCAACTGCTGATATATAAAGTCCAAGAAGCATATCCTAAGTCAGTATAGAAATAGGATCTTCCATAGCTAGAGACAAAAGATTCGTCTCAGAAATTATGAGAAAACGAGCTTATACTCTAGCTTCTAGTGATAAAGGTATATGGATATTTGTCTAACCTCTGTCAAAGTCCACATTAAATCCTCCACAAATATATGGATGTGAATGAATGGCACATAATTATACTAAAATAGGTTGAAACGCTTGTATTCGATATTCCATGGGTGGTAGAGGACCCAATTGACTTCCTAGAAATCTATGAAGGGAGAATAGACCCCATCGTACATGTGAACGGGTGCATTTGAAAATGGACCGGAGAAGACTTCCCAAAACAAAGTCAGGTATGTAGCTTTGTTCACACCTTGGGGCCCATCCCCAAGGCATGGTACCTAGACAAGGAGGCACAAAGACAAAGCCACAAATGGAAGCATCTTAAACAAGGATTCTGCAAAACGTTCTCCTACTTGGGTAAGGCTCTCAATCTTACTTCAACTTTAAAAACTATCAAATATTTTCTATTTGATGAGAGGGTAATTGGACCACTAAAATATGTCTACAAATTACATTAACACAAGCAACCATAGGAAGAGCCATTCCACACCTATAAAATGATCATTGGACCTTTAAATTTCATGGAGATAACAGAGGAACCAGAAGAAAAATATGATCTAGAGAAGTTGTGCCACCTTTCCTTCTAAGAGACAAAAGTAGAAAGATAAATAAAGGAGATGTAAATCTTCGATACCTTCTAGAGATATCCACCTAACTATTACAAATAAACGATAAAATTAAGGAAACCAATTTCCTTTGGTAAAAATTTGTGACCCTTGGCTCAATCTCGAAATTTACTTCCAGATGCCTACAAAGTATTCACCATCAACATTCTTCAATTATTTTTCTCCTAAATTTCTCAATTCAAATACACCTCGTGAATGCATTCCATACAAAATTTGAAATGGAATCATCCCCACTCACATGTAGGAAATCCTTCCCTACTCTGATACCACTTGATGAAAACCAATTATGGGGTCCTTTGAATTGACTAACCTGTGGTTTATGGGCCCACAAATTGGACTATATACGTCCATGCAGCAATAAAACATAAAACATAGACAATCTCCTTACGTTCGACACCCTGGATTATAAATGGTGCTCTACTCCATTCAGAACAGGGGGTCATCATGGCATGATCATTGTATCAAATATAAGAGCTTTGGAAAGGTGGCTTGGTATTCCTCTGCAACAGTGAATACAATGATCACCCTAGTAAGTTACACATGCGTTGGTTGAGCTAATTAAGGGTTCCAACAATTCAAGATTTAGGATCAGTAAAGTTGGCCCAACTAGATGGAACACTTCAGGAGGGATAGGTGAATGGTGCTCATGTAAAACCTTTCACTCCTTCTCAACACTAAGTTGTGATTCTCGAGAAAATGAGATTTGTACAATATTATTGTTTTATTCAACTCAATAAGGCTCAACCCTAGGATCAAGCAGCTTGGTTTAGTTGCCTCAATGGAATAAATATTAAACTTGTAAGTAAGAAGTCTTTAGTCAGTAAATTGAGTAAGATTTGGGAGTCTTTTAGTCAATTTGAGTTTGAAATTTTATTTTATAATTCTTAAAGAACAAGCACCACCTTTGTGGTCGAGGTGAAAAATCTTATTTAAGTTTGTGAGACTTTTGGATCATGTCTAAGACAATTATTTGAGTTGTGTCAAGAAAAAGTTTTTGAGTTGCATCAAGATATCGCCTACGGGTTGCACTAAGATAGAGTCTTTTACTTATGACACGATGCCACAACGCTAAGGTCAAAATCAGAAAATATCGACAACCATGTCAAAATTCATGGGTCTACCAATAATAACTGCATGCATTTAATACTCACACTCAGTCATAATAGCTGAAATTATGGATATAAAGGTTAAAGGGGTATAGGGGTCAAGTTGTTAGTCAAGAGGCTTACGTTATTCCATCATTCATATTTATTGTATCTTATCATTTCTTTTAGTAATGATGGTAATATAACAATAAATGAAATTGATAATAAAAAAAAAGTCATAATTTCCACATGATTTGGTTACTTTTTTAGGCCTTTGGAAATATTTGGTCACTTTCTAGATTTATGAAGGATCTGGTCACTTTTCAAATTAATGGCATCTAAACCTCGACTACTTGTTTTCCAATCTATTTAAGCTACAATAGATTGCTTCTTGATGTTGATATTATGGTAGTTGTGGGAGGTATTAACCTCCATGTGTAACCTTTGGCTAGAATAGAATATTCTGGAAGCAAGAGAAACCCTAAACAGATGTGTAAAAACACTAGAAGACAATTCGGCTTAGTAGAATAAATTATATTAAAGTATTACCCTCCAGAAAGATAAGTCAGCCTAGACAAGTGACAAGGAGCATTATAAATAGGAGGTGCTTGAGCTCATTTGTACTCACTCACCTCTCTCACTCTCTCAAGTATAGCAGAAGTTTGGAGTTGCAGCTACAAGAATGGAAGGTGGATCTTCTGGGGTGATTCTTGGTCTCTCTCTCTAGTACTATCTAACCTAAGATATGTGCCCTACCTTCTAGTATCTCTTAGTGGTATTCTTGGTAACATTCTTGGTGGTATTCTTGGTAAGTGCAACTTCAACTGTTGCAGTTGAGTATTGTTCTTGTTATGTGGATTTGGGACTTTCTGGCTATCTTTGGAGAAAGTTGCGCTCTCTTGGTTATATATTATTTCTAGTGTTGCTTCCAAAATCATTCTATCTAGCAAAGGTTATGCTGCTTGAGGGTGGTTGTGTGCCTATGGTTGGGTGACAATACTATGATATTTTTTTATGGTAAAATGAGCACATTGAATATTTTAATAGGTTATGGGCCCACACTACCATCAAAATAGTCTAACCATTGGAAGGTAGAGAAAGAGTTATTTTATAAGCTCGTTATACACCAGTTGCAGCTACAACTAGGGTTTTTGATGTTGTAGTTGCAGCAAACCCTAATCTAATTCATTGGGCACCTTAAGTGAAGCGTTGAACCTAATTTCTAGATATTCTAGTGTGCCCTAACCTAGTGCACCCTCTGTTGCCCTCAGCCAGAAAAAACGTCAAGTTTTAGTTCTTGGTCAAAGTCAAAGGTTGAATTTTGGTCAAAATTGGTTTTGTGGTCAAAGTTGAAATTTCAATATTTCTAGCTTGTTCTAATCATTGAACCTTTTTTATTTAGTTTTTAACCTCTTCTTGGCAAGATGGTGGCTAGTTTCATATTAGAAGACAATTTGAACGATGCTACAAATTTCAAAGGTATGCACTTGTATATTCTTTTCAAGTTATATCATCTAGAAAAGCATGAGTGTGTTTGCAGGATATGTACAAGAGACCTTGTCTAAACAATGATCTTGGATTCAGTACATTCAAGGGAACAAGCGCACCCTCCCTAGCAGTTGAGGCTCTAGGTTCCAGGTTTGATTGACCAAATTGTTAAGTTTCAATTTACACATATCAAGTTTGATAGTTTCCATAGTACAAGTAAACACTATAGTTGTGACAACAATATTTGAAAGTTTCTATTACTGCTAGGTATATTTGGTTGCATGTAAGTACTATTGATATAGATTCTTATTGCACTTGTTTGATGAAATAACATCTCCTCTAGAAGATATTTCTTGTTCCTGGGCAGGTCACCTTGGTAAGTCTATGATCCTTGTTACCATAGATATGTTCTTAT